>PVHY01012896.1:0-29389 GCA_004024945.1 Uropsilus gracilis | reverse complement strand
GCGATCCCTAGCCCCGGCCGCTTCATAGGCTGAAGCTTACAAGCACGAGCCACCATGCCTGGCCTGGTTCCCTACTTATCTATCACACATACCTTGTGCTATGTAGGAGCAGTAGTGGATTTGAGACTATTTTTTTCTAATCAATGGAAGGTAGTAGATTATGAACCACTAGGGGCTCTGTGGGATTTTTTTTTAAAAATTATTTATTTTACATTGTCAGGAACTCAGTTTATTATCACCGGTTTTGAACAAAATATTAGTATCTTTTGCTGAAAGTACAGATATCATCAAATCAATTCTAAAGAATTCTACTAAACTGTATAGTCAACCTTCTTTGGAAGACTGATTAAAATTTTTATAAAATTATTAAAATAAAATTAAAACACTTTATTTTACGAAAATAATGATTAAAACAACAAAAAATAAGATGCCCAAGAAAACACAGGGTATCAAAGGTGACTCATATTGAAGCTCCCAAACCTTCGTGTGACCAATAAAGAAAAAGGTTAATCACATCAGTTAAAACCAGTGACCTCTTAGAGTTACAGACTCCCACCCTCTCCTGGTCAGATCACTGACTCATGTACTCACAGTGTAAGGTATGGATGCAGAGGTAAGGAGGTCCAGAGAAAACTTTCCAGGTCAACCACCACTAATGTGTTTAGCTTTCTTGAACTCTACAACACTACCTGCCTATCTCAAGCAGGGCTCCAGAAGACAAGAACGGTTGACCAGGCAGGAGGCTTCACTGGGAATCTTTTAAGATGCTTTTACATACCCAAGATAAAGATGCCTTACCCTTTTCTTACATGCCCAAGGAAGATGTGCAAAATCAAAGCGCTGGTGCAAAGCTCATATTTTATGAATGTACCTGGATGAGACTTACATGTTTCAGAGTTTCACTTCAGAACGATTTTATCTGTTAGGTAATATGGGGTTATTTGATTTTTAAGAAATGAAATTATCTATATTGCATGCCTTCAAGACACATATACTTTCCACCCTGAGCCACCAGGAGGACTGTGAAACACCAATGAAATGTAAAATATAAAGAATTGCTATGCCTTCAGTATTTAATTTCCTTGACCATGTACTTATGGTTCTATCTAGATTGCTAATCTACTGTATCATTTTCCCTTCTTTCCTATTGTCTGTTTCCCCTATTGGGCACTGTTACATCAAAATAACAGCAGACTTCAAAAAGCCGACCAACCCAGCCTGCCTAGAAGAGTCTTGAGTCCTGTCACTGGCAAGTTTATCATGAAATGCACCAAGGATAGTAAGTATAGGCTTTAAGTAAGTCATACCTGACCTAGTTCAGATGATCTCAGTTTCAATCCATACACCAAGCACTTGGTTACAAGTTGAGGATAACGTAGCAGCATTGACTCAAGTCCTTAAAGGCTGCTAGAGTAATGGGGGAAGTATAGAAGGTAGCAAATGAATGAATAATCAATTCAGTAGGGGAATTCCACACTGGAAAAAAAAATATACCATTCCTTCCAGCCTGAGAAACTAAACAAAATCTAGATGCTCAGACACTATGTTTTGTATTTGTTATCTCCTCTGTCTCAAAGGAGACTCCAGGGTTGTGAAAATGTTAACCTCCCAGAATCAGCGTGAACCCCTATGGACCCTGGGACCAGACCATACAATAAAAAGAATACTGAAATGCATTGCCAGGGAGGACCACTCTGAGGGATCAGAGGCTGCAGATGCCAAGGCACTGGCTCAGCCCAGTCCTTCCTCCACCAGCTCTCACTGAGCAGAGCTGACCCTGCCCTGAAACAAATTCTAGCACCTGAAAACTCAGCCAAAGACAAAGCAGTGAGGATCACAGAGGAAGCTGACATCAGTACCCAAAAGTCCAAATGCTATTCATTCAAAGTTTTCCTTGCAAAACCTCCGGCTTGGGGCCTAAAATGTAGTCCTATCCACAGTGCACTCATGGGCAACTTAGAGGGGCACATCAGAGGTCCACTCCAGTAGAGGGCAGACTCATTTAGCCAGACTTTACTGAACACCTGTCACATATGGGCAAAGCGTTGCACCTGCTGAGGGATAAGATGGGTATTTTATCATTTTTTGAATCCAATTTCTTTGATCCCAAAGTGGGTGAGGTTATTTCCAGGGATAAGAAGAAGGCCCTGGCTCCCAGGCACTGGGGTTCTTATTTTGGAATTGTTCCTACAGATCCTGGCATCTCCTTCTCTTCATGACTCATTTGGTCAGCCTGGGAAGCTGTCCCCAGAGTTATCAGCCTTTCCCATGGGACCACAGCTCAAAGGGAAGGCAGTTCAAGGTCCCCATATACATTTCTGCTGAGCTCAGAGGATTCCTGGAGGCCCCTTGAAATTAAGAGGGATCAAATCTGCATGGTGAAACCTCAGAGGAAGTAACTCCACAAAATGTCATTGGGAAGAGACAGTCATGCAGCAACTGAGCAGTTCCCAGCCCCAAGCATAGTCCCACCTCCCTTAAATGTGTCATTATAAAGAAACTGCAGTTCAGAACTCAAACCTGAGCTGGTGCTAAATAGAGAAGAGGGAAGAGAAAGAACCAGATGGGATACCAAGACCAAGAGAGTAACAGAGAGACAGACAGAAAAAGAGACTGAAACCGAGAGAAGGGAGGTGTCTGGCAGACAGGTCATGAGCAAAGACCTAAAAGGCTGGTGGAAGGAGGAGAGGGGTTTGGGAGCTAGGGAGAGTGGAATGGAGACTGAGGAAGGAGAGGTGAGTCAGGAATGGCAGCAAGAAGAAAGAAGTGGGAAAGGGGATGTCCCATGAAGGGGTAGGGAGGAGAGGCCAAGGGAGAATAACATAAAAAGAGATCGGGAACACCCATATTCTCTGCCTTTGTCTTGCCTCTCAATGTGGTCACTGCCTCCGTAGAAAGTGAGATGGTCAAGCAGATGGTCACCCCACATTTTCGTGTGCTCACAGCCCTTCCAAAGCCGGACTTCCTAATGGCTCACTCCTGCTACAGAGGTTCAAATGCATTTCTTTCAAGTAGCATTTTGGTACAACTGTCCTGAAAGCTATTCTATGAATTTAATGTAGCTCTGATACATGGCTTAATTATGATCATGATCTGGAATCATTTTATTTTTTAAAAAATTTTCTTTTTTTTTTTTTTTTTTTTGAGACTAGGTTGTGCTACTTTTGCCCGTGGACCCGCAGGGTCACGTTGCTGGGGTACCACGGACTCAAGCAATCCCCAGTCTCAGCTTTCCAGGTAGCTGGAGTTAGAGGTGGGCGCCACCACATCCAGCTATTTTTTTGGAACTAAGTCTTGCTAGTTGCCCTGGGTGGGACTTGAGCCACTATCCCCAGTCCCAGCCACAGCGTCCTAGGGTGCTGCTTACAGGTACGTGCCACTGTGCCCGGCCTGGAATCACTTTATTGGTAGAATTACCTGTCCAGCTGCAGTACTACTTTTTTAGGGTCTTGGGGCTTTATGGGATGAGGCTGGACTTTAGGGTTGAATGGATGCGGAGCTGAATCTGTAGTACTTTTAACAAGAGTGAGTGATTCACATCACAAAGCTTAGTCCTTATCTGAAAGGAGGGAAGATTAATGGAGGCAAGTAGAGAAGGTTCTGTTCTGTCAGGTAGCTCCTGCTCTGGAAGGGCCAGCTATCCCCACCCAGTTCTTCCAGGCCTATTTCTGTGGACCAACAGATGGCCTGGAGCCAGCAGACCAGGCCAGGGAGACAAAGGCAGGGAGAATCTTACAGCCTCTAATCTGGCAGCAAATTTCTTCAACCTCATTTTTCATAGTGGGGAGAATTTGTGACATATGTATAATGACATTTTCCAGTCCACATCTCAGAAACCAGAGGTGCCTTTATCACATCTTGCCCTAATTCTCCCTTAGTATCTCCTTTCCTTCAGCAATTGGCTGGTGTGAGAGGGACACACTAATTCTCCAAGACTCTGAATTGCAACCAATCATCACTGCCTATTGCAGGGAAAGAATCCTGCTGTGACACCAATTTTAGTGCACAGGCATCAGACTCACCAATCTGTACAGGTTCTTCATTGGTTCTAGCAGTTACACAGACATACCAGGCAAAGCAGGACTAGGGATGGGGTGGGGAGGGTTGAGGGGGACTGGAAAGCAGGTGATTGGAACCCCCCAGCCCTCTAGAAATCTTCAAGCTCTTTCTCTGGGCTCTGTCTCTTTCTCTCTGGCAGCCTTTCATGTTCTTTCTCCCTTCCATGTGTTCCTATCCCCTCTTCTGTAGGCTCAGGTGTGCACACTCACACATGTGTACACCCACTGGACCACACAATCATGGGGTAGATGCAATACCCCAGGTGCTTGTTAGAAAGGTTAATGAAGGAAAAAGTCTGGCGAACTCACCCTACAGACTCCCTGCAGAAAACTATCATCTCATGTTCCCAATTTGGAAATCTTATCCATCCACTGGAGTGAAAATGAACGCACAACATCAGAACAACTTTCAAGTTAACTGTTTCACTATCAAACTTCCCACCAATCCTATTTATTTCATTTTAAATAATATGAGTTCATTTTGGCAGCTATTTAAAATTTTGTTACATGTATCCTTATATTACTTTATGAATTTCTATATGGGAATACAGATATTTATTTTTGGTGAGTGGAATATGTGCACATATGGAAGAGCAAAATTGTAAGCCAAAATTAACATATATATTTTAAAAGATTGCCTTCTTATCCTGAGTAAAATCATAACAGTAAATGGTCTATTGCAGTTTTAACAGCAGCTAAGTTTAACAGCTTCATCTGATTACACAGGTAATCATAATTTGCCTAAATAAACATGATCAAACGATTATGTCTGAGATATTTCACTACTTTTTCCACCCCCCCATTCCCTGTATTTCACTATTTTAAACGACTATACACACATCCATGTGTACATTCACAGCATTAAATGAATGAGTGTGGCATTGGTCAACCCAAGATATTTCTATAGTTTTTGGATATCTAGTATTTTATCTAATTCCAAAAGGTCCCATCATTTTACATCACCCCCAGTCAGTATCAGTGTTTGCTATTCCCCAGCATCTTACAAACTGACTGCTCCTATCCACTTTTCTTGGTGGTGGCATAGAGTGTAACCAGTTCTTGTCGCCAGCTGTAATAAGCATCAGGTTTACCAATCTGCAAAGATTCTTGATTGGTTCTAGTAGTTACACAGATGGGCAGGGCAAGGTAAGGGTCTGGCGTAAGGGTCTGCTTCAACACAGATGCTAAGTGAGTGAAAAGATATTTGCTCATTATACTCATACTTTCTTCAAAAAAGGAGGACAATAATTAAAAGTAGGGTGGTTCCTAAAGTTAGGACTGTTCTTCATAAAAAAAAAACCAAAAAACAAAAAACAAAAAAAAAACAAGAAAGAAATAAATTCATCTGCCCAGACTATGCCTTGTCTTGTTTCTTGAATGACTTGGCTTTTCTAATCCTGAGTTTTCCCTTACCAGATAAACAAAGGAAGAAATTTTATATTAACAATATCAGGGAATGAAAGGGTCTCCTGAATTATGCTAACATATACTACAGAGCGGAAATCAAATGCAAGACGCATCAAATGAGGACAAAATCTCTGGAGAGCAAATCCAGACAGCATGCTGATGCCATCCTTGCAGCTTAAGAGTACATGCCAGTATTTTCATGACAAAAATTCTATAATCCAAAGCTGTAGCAATTTGAATAAATATCTAATAATTAATTGCCCCTCTCTTATCTCAGAAAATAATTTAAAAAATTAAACTGTACATGTAGATAGATCTCTGGCAATGTTAATCAGTTTGGATTTTGAAGGATTTCTACATCTCAAATCCATTGTTTAGCAAAATACCCATTCCTAAGAGTTTTAGAGTCATAAATATCAGAGTTAAAAGATGGTGGACATAGTCTAAACCATATCACTTTATTTTAAAAGAGAAGTTATAAATGACAATGTCCAAGACTATGAAAACAATGGCTTAATTCCACCTCCTCTCAAATCCTATTAGAGCTTTCTTTGTGCATTATTCATACTGTCTTTTATTGGAGGAACATGAAAGTGTGAACTACTCAGGGCAGGGCATTTGTCCTGAAGAGGCAGAACCATAAAGTATTGACTTGCTAGGTAAAATCTTGGAAAAACTATCTTTTTTCATATATGTAGATGTCAGATATTAGGGGACAACTCAACTATCTTGAAGATGAACGGATTTTAAGTATTTTTCCATTAACCACTTTACACATGAGGTAACTAAAGCCTCAGGGGTTGTGATGAGTAAAAGGGGTGCGGAGAGCATTTCATCACTCCTAGCTCAAAGGTCTCTCCATGAAATCAAAATGATTTTTAAATTGTAGTATGGCATCGCATCAGATAGCTTTACTGCACAAAAAGCTTAGGTATTATAAAACAGCAATTCCTTGTGGAAGGCGACACTATGACCATCTAAGTATTTCCTCTCACAGATTAAGAAAATCTTTTCTCTTGAAGTCTGACATGTTCATTGAATTCAAAAGGCAAGACAAAAACACCAAAACCCCTCCTGCGGTAGAAGCTGAAATAAGTGCTGAGTAGCCAACTAATGCTGAGGATACAAGCGTCTCTGTCACTAATGATCTTGCACCTGCTCCTTCCCATTCCTCTGACCACTCGCCAGGATCGTTTTGGCCAGGCTGCATGGATGAGGTCTGTCCTTAGCTCATCCACCTGAGGGTAACAGCCTTAAACTAAAGCCTCTTGAAGTCATGCCCCATGGTGATAAGGATCAGCATCCTCCTCTGCCACTATCTGTGAGACTTCATCCTTCTTCAGATCTATTTGCTCTTGGGTCCTCTCTAGCTCTCCAACAACACAGCCAATGACTTAAGGGAGAATTGCTCTTTTTTTTTTTTTTTTTAACTTATATACCATTGGTTTCCACTACTATATAACTTTCAGGAACTATGTAAGTTACACCCAGATAAACCTATATACCAAACCTACAACCAAAGGTCAAGGGTAGTTCTTTTCAAAAAAGGGAAGGAGGGTGTGAACTCTTGATAGGCTGCCTGAGTCCTGATCTTTCTTTCTCTCTCTCCAGTAACACCAATTAGCCTATGGGAGTTGAAGTCACATCTTAGAGTCTCTGGGTTGGAGAAGGACTGAGTTGATCCCTGGGAAAACTGGAAGGGCCAGGGAGGGATAGGCAAAGAGAATAAACAGAAATGCTCAGAACACAGCAGAGTTCATATTAGGTAAAACACTTTGAAGGTATATGCTTAATCTGAGATTTATTTCCAAACATGAGGGAAGTCACATCAATGCTGGACAAAATGCTGTTGATGTATATTTTCATCACACTGACCAGGGGCAGTTTTGTAACAAAGGCTTGCTGCAGCCAACTCAAAGGAAGGAACACAGAAAGAAACTATAAAAAGCCGTTTGTGTGTTGTCCTGCAAGACTTGCCCAAATGATGGCTTTTGCCTGCACAGTCATGAGGTGCATATGCATAACTCTGAAACCACTACCTGGGGCATTAGGTTCATCAACATTACTTTCCTATCTGTTCAAGCTTGCTGGCCATTGTCTACCCCATTTTGCTTAGATCTCAATGCCGTGTAGGAGGCACACTACATATTTTCCATTAATCACCTTACACATGAGGTAACCAAAGCCACAGGAGTTGTAAAGAGTAAGAGGGGTGGGAAGAGCATAAATTTGCATGTTTATGGTAAGTTTCTGGTAGGTCACAATACAGGTTTTGAAGAAAGCACAGCAGAAGATCACATGAACAAACGGCAGAGTTCCCCATTCCAAACTTGCATAAATATAAACTATTGGAAACAGAAGAACAAACTTGTATGACCTGTGTTCATCTAAACTAGAATGGCATCACTGGAGCTCTAGATCGCATACTATTGCTACCAAGATAAAAAACAAACTTTCATCTTGAATACCAAGAAGATGTGAGACTCCACAAAAGCAAAAATTCATGTTCTAGCCCTGGGCATTTACAGAATTTCTACTGTTTATACAGAAAATCTCAAAACCACAGCCACCTTCCTCTAAGACTCCCTGGAACTTCCAGAGGGCTCTGGTAATCCTCATAGTCAATGACAATCTTCTGATGATTAGCAAAATGGGGGAGACTCAGCCAGGAACCAAAACACTGTAAAACAGTATTCATACATATGACACAAATGGAGACTGTCAGAATGTATAGCAAAGTGCTAGATCAGTGATGAGGCTAAGAAATGCATTCCCACTTTTGCTTCATCTATATAGGTCACACTGAATGACTGCTCTTTTAATTAACTTACTAAGAAATACTTATTAATGGTGTATCGTATGTCAGGCACAGGACTCTAGGTCGTAGGAACACAATAGTGAACAAAACAGACAATAATCCCTCTTTTTGGGGGAGCTTCTATTCTAGTGTTGAACGACAACTCCTAGTGAGAAAATGTTAACTATTTCTTTTCAGCATCGAAACTAGATGCTATTTTCGATGATCTGTTTTAAGTCAGGTTTATTGAGGTATTATTTACATAGATGAAATTTGGCCATTTAGTTGTATGAGTGAGGAAAATTCATAAAACCTGAAACTATCACCATAATCAAGATATAAATGTTTCTTCATCATCCCTTTACAGTCAATCTTTAACTCTAGCCTCTAAAGACAACTACTTTTTTAGAAATCTAGATTATATTATAATAAAATTTCAAAATAGTCTATAAATATTAACTATTCTCTATAGTTCACTGATTATAAGACAAAACTCTACTACAGCCTTAGGCTTGAACACTCTGAAATTAAGATGCGCCTCACAATCAGTGGCATGTTACCATTATAAGTGGGGAATTTTTTCCTTTTAGAGATGCATAAAACATCATGTCTCTTCTAACCTAGGGTGCCTTTAAAAATTGATGTATAATATTAAGTCTTTTATTTCATAATATTCATTGACTACTTAGTATATGTGCTACGCATCCCACCAGGCATTGGGAATAGAGATAAACAATTATAATGTAATGTGACAATACCAGAGGTCTATACACTCACTAGAACTAAGTAGAATTATCTCTATTTTATTTACTTATTTATTTTGAGACTAGGTCTCGCTATTTTTGCCCATGGAACCACAGGCTCCCGTTGCCCAGGGTACCACAGACTCAAGCAATCCCCAGCCTCAGCTTCCCAGGTAGCTGGGATTACAGGTGTGCACCACTACACCCAGCTATTTTTTGGGACTAGGTCTCACTATGTTGTCCTGAGTGGCACTCGAACCACAATCCCCAGCCCTAGCCACTTCATAGGCTGAAACTTACAGGTATGAGCCACTGTGCCTAGCAGAATTATCTCTAGATTGGCTACCCTTTTTCCTTCAGGCAAAATTCTCTCTGATCCAGAACCTTCCTTCTACATATACAGGAATTAAGAATTAAGGAAGCACCATGCACTTCACTTTGCTCATTCTAAAGTGAGTTATTGCCACACCATCTGATGTATTGCCTAGGAATAATCCAATTATTTCTTCCATAATACGCCTTTGTGGTAGGGAAGTCTCATTTTAGTGTTCAATAGCTGCAAGGTTTTTATGATGATATCAAAAGATAAGTCACTGAAAATAACTGCTCAATTTGCGAGAGGCAGATGCCCCAAATCTTTCTTAGACATGTTTCAAGGTTCCCAAATTCATCCTTGAACAACTTTTAAAGGGGAACATTGGGAAGAAAAGTTAGTGTCCTTACCTGATTCTTGAAAGTGCTCTTCATTTGATAGAGTTCTAGACAAGATAAGTATTAACGCTTCTTTAAATTGGTCAAAATGCACCTGAAATAATTAAAAATAATTGTAAAATAATTTTCACAGGCTTAAGAAAACAATCCATTCACAAGAAAGTGGAACTGTGTGCTAGTATTCTGACAGTCCTGAATTGGGTCATGACATTTTGAGTCCTCTTTCCTTCAATTCTCTAAAGCACTGAAGGACAATAGGTTGATTGGTTGTGACAACCTAATGTCATAAAGACTAATACCAATATCAATATTTATTCAACCCTGAGGGGAAAAATACTACAGCAAAACTCTGTTTATAAACTCAAGTGCACTGAATGTTTTGGATTATTTTGAAATGTTTTAAAAGCTGAGCTTCTTTTATTTTTCCAAACAAGATCAGGAGAAAAAGATGTTAGGTTAGACATTAGAAAAACTTCCCAAGTATATAATCCAATGTAAAATGCCCAAAAGATACTTTCATCTCTTAAAATATTCTAGAAAGGAGTAAGGTATCTTTTGAGGATGACTTGAATACACACTTGCCTGGGGCCAGTATATAATATTTATCTCCCCAGACCCTTATAATATCATAGACAAGCAAAAATCAATTGCAAACTTATAAGACAAAAGAACCTTGGGAAGCATTTTTCTGAGTTCTTAAAAATACAATTACCTTGACTGATAGAAGAGAGAATCTTGAGTTTATTTAAGCAAATATACTAGGATTGGGATATTATGTTGGCTAAAGGGGTAAAATGGTTTTCTTTATGGCCAAATATATTCTTCCATAACAAAAATTTCTATGATCTCATCATGAAGAAGGGAGAAATGGCATTTTGTCTCACCATAATTCTAACTTGATAATGTGGCACTTATTAAAACACTGCCTAGAAGTTAAAAATATAGGTGACAAATATCACTTCCAAATTCAATGTGGAAAGCCAAAAAATCTCATTTTTTGCTTCTTCACTATTTGTCTAAACAATGGAGAAAAGCTATCCTATCTTATCCATGCAAATCAACACAAAGAAAAGGAGTCCACTGAGACTTGTGTCATAAAACTGAATGCGCCTGTTATTTACCAATCTCTCCCAAAGTATATGATTTATTTTTTTTACCACATTTGTTTTGATTAATTGTAACTATTTCCCAAAATTATGTTCCTTTAGACTATGTAGACTTTAAAAATCAGTATAATTGATGGAGTCAAAACAGAAGTCTGTCACGAGAAGAAGGGCATTTACTAAAGAGCCAGGGAGGTACAACTAACAGAGAGTCAAAAGCTTATAGAAATATAAGCTGCGTTAATTACATTTCACAGTTGACAAAGCACCTGGAAATTTAGAAGGAAAGAGGGTAGTCCTGCTGTTGCTCTGGAGCCAGGGGGCACTACTACAGCCTACAGTCCACTTCAGGCTCCATGTACTCCAGTTCCCATTTCCAGGGCAAGGCTGTTTCCCAAACAGTCCACAAATAGCACACAGCTAGCCCTTCCCTCTGGGGCATTTCCAGGCAGCCATCCCTTCCTCCTTTCAGGGTGGGCAGTGGCAGGATCTGGAGCACATGCTCTGTGCTGGAGCTGGCTGGGTCCAGATTCTGACCTTGTCTGAGACACTCACATCCTGCTATGAATTTGTTAAATTACTCACTTCTCCAGGCTTTAGTATGCCCATCTATAAAATATGGGCTACCTAACAATATTTATGGTTCTTGCAATGACAACAGTTTATTGAGCAGCTGCTAGGTCCAGGAACTGTACTGGACATTGTTAGGTACCAGGAACTGTACTGACATTGTACTGGTACCAGTGAATAAGAGTGACAAAGACCCCAGCTGTCATGGACCTCCTATTCTCAGGACATGTTAACAGGAGTCAGGCAGATATATTTTGTTATTTCTAAACTACTTCTCTCAGAGTGGTTTGAGGGAGATAGAATGAGAGTTATGTTAAGTATATAGAACTTTCTGCAATTTACCAGGTAATTAGGTGGTAGTTAATGTAACCAAGCACAGTAACAAAGGTGACTAGTTCACCACTTTTACAGAGAAGCAAGGCCATGTTTTTATGCAAAGCAACTGCCCATGGGAGTAACTGAATGAGCCACATGGGCTGACAATTGGCTGACATAGGCAGCCCGAGAAGCAGCTCCCCTACATGAGCTGTGTAGTTGTCCAGAACCAGAGAAATGCACGGAGTTTTCCATGTTTAGGAGCCCCTCCACCCCCCAGTCTGAACCTCACTGTCTTAGAATGTAACTTGAAAGAAACCTCTCTCCCCCTGACAGTTATGAGAGGGACAGAAAAACTCTGTCAAAGAGAGGTGCTTGCCTGGAGACATTCAATCTCTTTACTATGTCTCTGTGGGTCCCTCTGGGTCTTCTCAAAGTAATTGTTTTTAAAGAGATAACTGAAAGAGTCCTTCTGAATCCATCACAACAAAGTGCAGCTCAGTGATATTAGTCATGAAAGTCACCCTGTGGTCTATGTTCCCCAATTTTACTCCCCCTGAAAAATGACAAAGATGCTGAAAAGTTGAAAAATTCATTCTGGACAACTTCCTAGACTTTGTCATGCCCTATTCAAGGGATATGTAGGCCTCACACAAACACACCAACTTTTGAAACAGTGAGGTTTCTCATGTGACAGTGAGGTTATTATGAGGTTGCTCATCTCACAACCACAGTGAGCTAGAATATAGCTGTCAATCAGGAAACAAGTGGTGTCTGCTGAGGGGGAGGGGGGTGCAGGGGTGTCAGAAAGCCCAGGCACTTCTCTGACAGAAAAATCCACCAATTCGGTATCCATTTATCCTCATTCTACCTGACTTATTGTCAGCTTCATTATCCTGCTGCCTAACCTGTCACAGATTAGACACAGCAAACAAAAGACAGGGGGTACTCCAAGGTAAGCAAAAGAAGTAACTATTGACATTGATGCTGAGGAAAGACATTAATTATCCTCTTTCAAACAAACAAACAAACAAAAAAAAGGATAATATTTATACTTAAAAAGATTTTCAAAAACCAAAAACTATTAAAAATAGATATCTGTATATGAAAACCTAACGTGTTGAGGGTGAGTTAGTATTTAGGCAAGGATCTATGTGGGGCTAAATAAAGCCTGAGGGTACTGTCTATAATAGAGAAGAACTGATAGACCAAGGAGATTTTAAATGATCAAGAAAAAGCTTATGATGTTTAATGTAGTCTTTGATAGAGTAGAATGGGGAGGAGAGAGGAAACGTTATTACTAACTACATGGTAGGCAGTCTCACAAGGACTTTGAGAGACAAAATAAATCTGCAGGGGTGTCTGATAAAAGAGTACATCTTACTTGGCCAACAAGAAGGGAAATGGGGGCAGTTTTGTGACATGTGATTTTTTTTCCCAAAAAAGGCAGCGCTTGAACATTTCCAAAATGAATTTTCGATGGATTAAATCACCCACATATAGAAACAAAAGGGTCCATAAAAGACCAAATTATCCATTCAGGTTCATCATCATCCAACAGTGTCGATTTCTTGGCCCCCATCCAAAAATGAAAACCCAATAAGCTGATCAAAACAACTGGAGCAACTTTAAACCTTAAATGTTCTTTATTTTCCTCCTTGCGAGAGCATTTAGACATTAGACACTATGCTTTAAATAGCATTAAATTCCACATCTTTCAGGAAGATTCTTCTCTAATAGAGGCAGGTGACTGCTATTTTTCATCAATGCTCATGAATACTGATGTAGCGGAAAAGCCCCTTAGGGTACAACTCAGAACCAAAATGTTAATAAATGCCCTCTATTGTGAAGAAACGTGCTTCAGCCAGCTCACTAAGTTCAGTAACTGGAATTTTTAAATACCATTATTCTCCTCCAAGGGAGCTTTACTATTGTATGATGTTAAAATTTAGAAATCTTCACAAATATATAATGCAATTAAATCTCACAAGGTAACAAGCTTCCAAGCTGCGCATACCCTGGTTGGTACCTCCTCATTTGAATAATAATTGGTGTCATTCATTTTACAAGCATTCCTGCATCTTGTATGCCTCAAAGGGCAGTTTGCAGCTATGGGAAAATTACAAGACTGACTAAAAACACACATGACATTTAAACTAAATTAACAGGGAGACTAGTCAAGTCTGATATTTTTTGTTATGTGTCACCACCGCTTAATAGAAATTTCCCTCATCACTTTCTCCAAATTTCATGATTGCTTTTTTTTAGAAATACAATTTGCCTTTTTGAGAAAATAATTTAAGTCCTATATAAGAAACAAAACCACAAAAAACCAGCAACCGGAAGCAGAATAAGGAACCTAACGTTGCATAAAATCATCTCATGCAATCATGAAGATCAAATGCCTAGTTTCCACATGTGTGCGGAGTATTTCAAACAAACCCAAGTTGAGAGAGCTCAAGCTAGCGTTCAACACATGTGCTTATTAAATAAGAAAAAAATCCATGTGACCACCATCACACTCAGCAGGTTTGTATCTATTAATGCAAAGGGAAATTGGTGAAAGACATTCAAGACATGGTTAGTTAAAGTGGTGTAGAAACATGAAGTTACTGGGAAGTAAATGTATAGAAAATGTTGTGTTTATAGTAAGTATGCAAAGTGATGGAACACAGATGAGGAGAGTTGCAACTCCAAAGTATTCCAGCTATGCAGCTTACCAATCATTTCCTATAGACAATGCAGAGGAGAAAAGACCATTTTAAAAGGCAGATTTGTACAACCTAAAACAACTATCTGATGTTGTACTCCAAAACAGATTCAGGAGCTCTACAGATGAAAACAGATGCAAACCTCTGCCACATGAGTGAGTTTCTAGTAAATCCATTTTCCACTGTAATAAGCTTTTTCAAAAAATCATTACTGGGAAGTAACTGTTTATCAAAGATCCATTCTGTGTATACAAGGGATGAAGCAGAGGGACATACTGGGTGTTACAGAACATGGTAGTTAACTCTGTGTCTCATCTATGATAAGCCTCAAAATCCTCAAAAAACCTTCAAAATCTCAGGAGGCTGTCTTGTCATTACAAACTTAAAGGTAGGTACAATTTTTTCATTATATAAAGAAACTGAGGCTTTAGTATTTAAGATAACATGCCCATATTATTAAAAAGGGGCAAGAGACAGCACTTGAATCCAGGTCTGACTTCAAGGACAGCTCCCTAGCATCCTGTCTCACTGTGGTGGCAGCTTGAAGGTTCATTTTGCCTATTTGGTGTCTAAGAATGTTGTGTAGATATACTTTCAATTCCAGGACTGGGAAATCTGAGTTCCCATCCTTGTGCTGCTTCAAGTGATTTTTGACTTTGGATAAGTCCCTGTTATTTCCAAATTGCGAGTTCCAGCTTCTCTCTCACACAAACAAACACTGAAATCTAACATCAATAATGGACACTAAAGAAATTTTAAGTCTCTTCAATACAGACAAGAAGCTACTCAGAAAAGTATCAGTGGACACTGCAGGAATTTGATGAACATTCCTGACCATACTTTCTCTGGTTAAAGACAGAGTCATTACTGAAACAAAGTAGTTAGAAGAAAATGGTGTTTGTTCCCAACTCTTATTGAGAGAAGGCCTTCCTAACAGCTCTCCCCTTTATGCTTGTTTTTTTATCAGACTAAATATTTATGAGATATTTTAGAGCCACAGTAAACAAAACCAAAGTTAACTTTGCAACGAGTTTGGCAAGAAAGTGTTAATACAGAATAGAGACAAGTCTCATAGCCTTTAATCAGATCTTCTTGCTTAAAATCGAGAACCATAGACCATTAGGAGTTTGATTCAGCTGAAGATGATCTTGTCTGTAAATGAGAATCATAGCCCATTAGGAGTCTGATTCAAACCCAAATGAGATTGTTGTAACAGAAGAGAGTGATGCTTTACACAGTATCAAAAGCCAACATGGAAATCAGAAAATATCTCTCCCTAGTTCAAGTTTAATTTTGGAACCTAAACAGGAAGAGACAGGAAAAGTTTAAACATTTAAGAGATGCAATGAGAAATGATGCCTCCAATGCAACTCTTCCTATCAAAAGGCCTCTGATCAATAATGTGAAAGAGTAGGAAAACAGGATAGTTAAAAGTAAGCACAACTTGATGATCAAGCATAATTCTGCACACAAGCAAGCCCAAAATATCACCACCAGAAAGCACTTCTCCATTTTGGACTGGCTTTGCAAATGGTTGAAAATGTATAAAAATGAAATCATAGAAAGCTTAATGAGTTGGAAACAAGCAAATCTGCTATATGATGTTAATCCTGGTGCTTATAAAAGAGCCCCAAGCACTTGAAAATGAAGGGTGGAGAGCTGAAATACATTTATTGATCATCTATCAAATTTAATACTAAAATTCCAAAGTGCTTGGATGACCAAAGTCCACATACATACAGGCCCTGGAAACCAGTGGTGAGTTCTGCCTCCAAGTGTCTTGCTCTGATTCTAGAGAGTGCCAAAGACATGAGGTAATTCAGTATCCAGATGCATATTAAAGAATATAGCAAGAAAATTCTTCAAAATCTCAGGAGGCTGTCTTGTCTCAAAGTTAGTATATTCCACAAGAGAAGGACAATGCATTTTTAAAACTGGATAACAAAGGCTTCAAGAAAGCCAAAGCAAATTATTCTGTGAGCTGAATTCTAATAAGGGTTAGAGAGGCACATGCAAAGAATTCATACAACACATATGCACACAAAACCATATCCACACAAGGCATATACACACAAAATCAACCTGGAACCACCAACATTTCTATGAACTGTTAGAAATAAAAGTTGGGGCCGGGCATGGTGGTGCATGCCTGTAGGTGGCAGCCTAGGAAGCCAGGGCCAGAGATCGCGGTTTGAGTCCCACCGGGGGCACGTAATGAGACCTAGTCCCCCAAAAAATAGCTGGGTGTGGTGGCGTGCGCCTGTGATCCCAGCTACCTGAGAAGCTGAACCTAGGGATTGCTTGAGTCTGTGGTACCCCGGGCAATGTGAGCCTGCGGTTCCTTGGGCAAAAATAGTGAGACCTAGTCTCAAAAAAAAAAGAAGAAGAAGAAATAAAAGTTGGTTCAATGAAAGAGCTGATATGGTTCCCTTTCTTGTTATATTGCTTCCAGTTGATTGTTATATTGCTTCCAGTACTGTTCACCTTCCAGGCACATTACCTCAGCAGAAAGTAAGTTTTTTAGATTCTCAGGAGTCCCTTTTGTTGGGGTCTCAATCACTTTATAGGTGTTTCACTGTTGGCAAAAGATATGGAATTCTTCTCAAACCTAGTAGGAAACATACTTTCTTCTTCAAATCAATGACCCGCCATTTTCAGGTATTTCAAACACTTTTACTATGCCAACATGCTCAAGAACTATGACTTCAAAGCTGTTGTGCAAGACTCTCAGATGAACTGAAATGTTACTTTGGGGGGACATATAAATAGGTGGATAGTCTACTGGCAAAATGCATGAAAATGGCAAGTTATCAGATTGAAGTTACTTTTTTTGTTGAGACTAGGTCTCACTATTTTTGCCCATGGAACTGCAGGCTCATGTTGCCCATGGTACCATGGTCTCAAGCAATCCCCAGCCTTAGCTTCTCAGGTACCTGGGATTACAGGCGCATGCCACCATGTCCAGGTATTTTTTTGGGACTAGGTCTTGCTATGTTGTCCCAGGTGGGTCTCGAACCGAGGTCCCCAGTCACAGCCATGACTCCATAGGCTGTTGCTTACAGGCATGCACCACTATGCCCAGACAGATTGAAGTGACTTTTCTTGACAATCATCACAAGAAACATTAGGCTTTAGAAGAATGTTGCTAAAAATGGACTTAAGAGAAAGAAATAGATAACATTCACCTTCTTGGTTGAGGGGGACAATGCCTTTATCTTCCAATTTTTCCAGAAAAAAAATGATCAATTCAGTACAATTCAACAAACGCAGAAGCCATGTTTTATTCAAGCAGCACAACCTTTAACATTAAAAATTAAAACCCTGCTGGCTGCGGTGGCATGCTCATGCATCCAAGCCTGGGATGGAAAGTTGAGACTGAGGATCACTTGAATCTACAGGTTTGAGACCTGCCTGGAGCAATATAGGCAAGGCCTAGTCTCAAAAAAAAAAAAGAAAGAAAAACAGCTGGGTCTGGTGGTTAGCGCCTGTAATCCCAGCTACCCGGGAGGCTGAGGTTGGGGATTGCTTGACAACAGGCAACGAGAGTCTGCAGTTCCCTGGGAAACATAGTGAGACCTAGCCTCAAAAAAAAAATTAAAATAAAAAATTAAAACTCTAAACATTTAGGAAGCTGATAGATACTAATATTTCCAGAAGTTCATTTAAGTGAAAACTTTATAATATGAAAAGTTGCACCTATATCAGAAGACTAGAAAACTATCACACCGCAAGACATACACAATATATATCTGTTGAATGAATAAATGTTTGAATGAGTAAATGAAGAGATGAATATATTTAGATTTATCATGATACTATTACTCTTGCTTTATTAAACCAAACAGATAACCCTCATTAGTTTTTCGATAAATATCTAAAGAGAAGAAAGACGACTGGCATTAAAAACAAATTATAGTTTTATAACTTAGGATCTCTCTTCAATCTATTAAGGTGACAGCATTTAAGTGTTGTCTAGTGGCTTCTAAGGAAATTTTTCTTATAATTTAAAATTACAGACCATATAAAGTATCTTAATAGCATATGACCAAATTTATGTGATCATCTGAGGAGAATAATCCAGTTTCATAAAAAATGCAAATTTAATGTAGTGAATTAACTCAAGCCAACCCCACTCTCACTGCAATCACCAGGGACCTCCCACATGCAATCAATATGCATACATCTATTTAACTTTTATCACTGGTTCACTGAGTAAATATCACACTATAGACCACTTAGGTATTCATTATTCACAGGCAAATAGCAAATATATAAAGCTGGCTGGTAGTGTCAAGTCGTTAACAAATCAATCGATAACTGTTCCCCTGTTTCTGTCTAGCAAATGAGGGCAAAGACATGTAACATATGGTGAGCAAACTGTTAACCTGCTACCAAGGTGCAATCTGTTTACAGCCCAGGGTTTCATATTTATGCTCACTCTAAGACAACCTCTCAAGGAAACCTGAAGCTGTATTATGTCTTCTCGGGCTTTAATGAGCTTTAAAACAGATCCATGCTTTGATATTATCTGTTAGACACTAAAAGACTGAGATCCCACAGGACTGTAGTGGGAAACACTCCTCTTTGAGTTCCCTGGAGTTTAAGATCGACATAGAAGCAAAAAACATCTGAGAGTATTATAAGATGAAGAACAAATGGATTTATTTTCAAAACCCTCATTTCTGCCACTTTCAAAGCAAGACTTTCAAAATTTTTTAGGAGATACATGTGTTCACAAGCTGTTAATCTCCCCAAAGTGACCAAGAATGGTTCTAGTTTTGTAATCCAGTGTTGCAATTGGTTTCACATTTTTTTCCCTTTCTGAACCCTGTTAAATGCCACATTTCTGGTGCCAGGCACCTGAGAATATCAGCCTCTGCATATTAATTTCAAGTTGATTGCTGGTCCTCATTGTCTCATGTCACAGAGAGCTGATATAACACACTGTGTCTAAGGTCACTTGCCCAACTTGTCAGATAAGTGACAGTGAAAATGAAATGAAGTAAAGGAAGTTCGGGCACTGGAAAGAAGTTGAGCTTCATGACTGGTTCCACAACTTGCATCCCATAATAATAACCACTGTCTGTGACCTGTCAGTAGTGATAGCAGTGGGGCTCAAAAAGGCACTATCCGTCTTTTCCCTCTCTTTCACTGCAAAAGTCAACAGCAAGACTCAACCCTAAGTCATTGAAAAGATGGTCTTCATTGACAGCAATATCAGTTTGTGATAGATCAAACACCCTTTCCATTAACAGCAAGAGGGGAGAAAGGACTCCTTCGCCACTTACTCATCTCTGTGATGTGATCTATGGGGAAACATGACTATTTGTTGTTAAGCGTAGACATTAACATCAGCACACATGCACATCCCTGCTGGAAGCCAGCCATGCTGGGTTTTAAATGAACCTGCACTGTATTTACTTATCCTCCTGTCTTCCTCCCTGGGTGATGGTTTAATTAATACTTCACCCCAGAAACAATGCATACACACACACACACACACACACACACACACACACACACAAAACAGCTTTACTGAGAATGTATAATAGCAACCTGCTCTTCCTGAGGATGACAGTTTTCTTACTGCATTTCCGTTCTTTCAGAACTCTTAGTTCCTTGCCTACTGTAGCAACAATGAATGGTGAAGACATAAAAGGATACACATGGAACAAGAGCTGGAAAACATCCTCTTGTTACCTCTTTCTCTCTTCTGCTATGAGGCTTAACACACCTTCACTGTAGAACACTGTGTGGAGGCCCTCTTCACCTCAGTGAGCACACTGCACTCTTATGCCACGCCCCCCCCCTTTTTTTTTTTCCATTTACCAGGCTAACAGCTAAGGGCACACACAAGGAGGATGTTAGAAATGAACTGCTACTTCTGTGGCTTGCCCCTCCCCCAGCCCTCCAGAAACTGCACCCACTTCCCACAGTCTGTTCTTCCCCAGTCTTACCCTGCCCAAAAGGTTGTCCTGCAGCAGTGTCTCTTGTAGCACCGGGGCCACCTCCTCCAAGCTCAACATGTGGCAAAGGTCCGTGAGTTCCTCCTGTCCCAGGGTCCCGGTTCCCGTCGTGTCAAAACTGTCAAACAGCTCCTTGAGTCGGGCCTCATGCTGGTCCTGCTCCACCTCATCCATCCCATAGCCCACAGTGCTCACCTGTACAGGACAGAGACGAGGACAGGTTGTGACAGTCCCTGGGGTCCTACCCCTGCCAATCCCTTGGGGATGCTGTGAATGTTCTGGTCCCCTTGAACTGGTGGGTCTGGAGGGCCAGCAGGAGAACAGTGTCCTCCATCCCCTTCCCTCTAGCGAGAGCCCAAGTCTCTCCATGATCCAGTCTGGGCATTAGTACACCCAATGTACTCACCAGGGGGCACATTCATGAGATCAGGCCACAGGGGGCAATGCTACCAGAATGAGGGCATCTCCTAAACACAAGGCACTCTCCTCTTCTGCCTAGCTCCTGGGTGGGCAGCCAGTCTGGAAAACTCCAGACTCATTTGGCCCAGAAGCATAGAAGGTGAAAGTGCTTCTGACAGGCAGCCCTTTCATTGAACTGTTACTGACAATGCACTGCAGCTGCTAGAGTTCCAACCTGCCCAGCTGTTGCAATCTGCAGCTTAATTTAAGTTGCTTAACTTCTTTTCCTCTAGTCTAGATGCCCTCCATTGTAGTTCGACAGGAGGGCTACAAGCAAGAGGCACAATGAACACACCTGACACACAACCACTGCCCTGTTTACAAGCATTTCAAGTGCTTTTTAAATGAGTTCCTCAAAAAAGGGCTCATTTAACTTCACTGGTTCATCTACATGAGGTGACAGGAACAGTATTCCCTGAAGCTGTGTTAGTCCCACGGGGTTCTAGGTACTGCTTAGCTGCCTAGAGATAGGAGAAAACACAGCTTCACCGTTTCAGATGGTGAGACCTTGTAAATCATACAGATTGTAGGAAAATGTTGGAACTACCTCCTTCTGCCCTGTCATTCTGTCTTCCATCTCTCTGACTTACCCAGGTACAGCTCTCCCAATTTTCAACTTCTATGGGGTCAGCAAAAATCTGGAGTCATCAGTAACACTCGGAATCATTTTTGATTAAAATAAACACCACAGAACTCTAGTACCTCATTTAGGAATCAAATCTGTTTCCCCCCTTGCTCACAAAATAATTTCCTTGGAATGTGTCAGGACTTCCAACACAAATCAGAAATGGCACAACTGAAGGTAGCTTCACCATGATGCAATGAAAGCCAAACACAATACACACCCTTGAGATGGTGACCTCAGCCATCTGAAACAGATCCCTTGACTATTAAAAAGCAGCGCTTAAAAAGAATTAAATATTTATTTTGCCAATGTAATTTTATGGTAAATGCAAAATAAACTCTACCTTGTGAGCAAATTTTTAAGTGTGCAGAACAGTACCGCTCACTTTATGTGCATTGTTGTTAAGCAGATCGCTAGACTCTGATCATCTTGCATAGCTGAAATTCTATACCCTCTGCAACAGCAACTCCCCATCCTCCCCTCCCACCAGCCCTGGCAACCACCATTCTCTTTAAAAGCAGCACCTTTTAAGTAAACTAGTTTCTGGGTCAGAAAGCTCAGCCTTAGAGGCCATGTTCCTCGAGCAGATTGTGATAACACAGTAAGCATGCAAGTTAAGATGCTGAATGCCAGAGCTGAAAACGAGTAAATCAGGGTAGTTCCAGGCTATGTAGCTCTCTTTCCAGAGACAACTGTTCAAAATACGATAAGCTAACATAGAACCACAACCATCCCAAGGGGTTCAGGAGGACTCAGAAGATGGATTCAAATAGTTGACAACATGGCTTAATTTTTACTTGGGTCAATCATAGTAAACTGGCACCATTTGTTTCAGGTTCCTGGGCTTAGAAGGTCTTGTCTCCTAATTATCAGTTTTGTATTACGAAGGTGCTATTGACTCTGGCTGCCTTCCCAGGCTTGGTCTGTTGGATTAACTAATCATCATGTAAATGTTTTCAAAATGAGTTAAGGGTGCTACATAAACATCTAAGCATCAGAAAGGAAACACCAAGGTGTTAAGCAAAGCCACAAAATTTAGGAAATTAGATGAGGCCAAGGTTTGTATAATGAGATTCATTTAGAGTCCACCCGCTAATCATCAACTAAGATGTGCTGAATCCCCCAGATGCTGTGGGATTTTCAGGGTTGCCATAGCTCACAGACTCCCTCTCTGAGTTTCACAGTCCCCTGGGTTTCAATTTGGCCAGCTTCACAAAAGCCAGACTCTTCTGCTTTTGCTTGATTTTATAACCAATTTTCAAAACGAAAACATGAAACAAGTCTTACACTTCCCTTTTGTTAAGTTATTTTTAAGTGATGGGGATTTGTCCACCAATAAAAGAGGGCCATAAGATAATGCACTGAGCAGTCCTGATGTTATCCACAGCTTTGCTTTGAATCTGATAAACTACCATGCTCTGCTTTCGTGGACTGATGAACTTTCACTAAGTCATACTTCTTTCCTCTTAGAAAAGCTTTCCGTTCTTATATCTTTATTTTACCTCCTTCTTTCCCCAGGATCTCTGTTTTAAAAAATGTCTTTTGATTGAAAGGGGAAAACAGGCCCACTTCTGTGGAACAAAATGATGATACTGAAACCTTCAAAAGATGTTACATATGGTTACAAGTTGTCAGACTCTTTGGGCACAGAAAACATTTTTATTTGGTTGATGTTATTCCCCAAATGTTGATTAGTGATTTCATGTGCAAGAATTTTTTTCTCTCCACATGGCAGGAATTTATTTAAAGACAAGATCTACAACTTCAACCACTTTATAGGTTCCTCCAAAAGCACAATACAGTCTATTCTTCACACCAGAATCAATAAACTCCAGGGATTGACTTAGTATATGGGGATTTCTTGAGTAAAATCTTAACTTGAATGAGAAACAGAGGAATGAGCATATGAGAACATTGAAATACCTATTTCCTCCACAAAAACACCTCTACTTCCCCCATTCAGCCCTTTTTCAAAGGCATTTCAGTCTCAGAGATAACCAAGCAGAGAGTCAGCACCCACTACCAAGCTGTACCATGTCTGAAATAATATTCACGGAGCTAGAGAGATGGCCAATGGATTCATAATGTTCAGCAGAATTTTTAAGATATTTATCTTTATTTTTTGGTCATGGGATGGGGGGATAATCTGGACGAAAACACCTTCCCCCATTCCTCTCATTTCTAGATGAGACTAATCCCCATGTAGTTGTGTTGAAGTTAGTTAAATATGGCAACTGAGTCAGAGTTATCCCAGAGAAAGTAGCTAAAGAGGGGAACTGAGAAAACAACAACAAAAAAGGCCTGTTACTTATCAAGGAAGGTTCAGGGTTCATTTATATAAGCTGACCAGCTCCCGACCTGCCTTGAAAGAAGCAAAACAAGGATCTGTGGAACACTGTAATGTGAACAAGAAGACAGGGGAAATGTTATATTAATGGTAACAGGATAGGTAATGTTTGGTGTTCCCTCCATCTTTAATGGCAGATTATTGATCATTTTAATGTCAAAAGCAGAAAGGCAGAAATATAGATTTATTTATTGGATAATTATAGTCTACATGGCACTAGGGATATAATAATGGAATGAATGTTCTCTTCTAAGAAAACTTTGGGACTCAGGGCAAGGAGAAAGTCAGTCTTTATACAAAAATGATCACGAAGAGCCCCATATCTTCAATAACAGTCTGGGAAATGAAAAATTTTACTCACCCAAAGCCTTAAATATGTCTAATCTGTTCAAGCCAATGCTTTCAGAATCAAAGTCTAAATCTCACCTGCCAGAAACAAAAATCTCATTCAGAGATGAAGGAAGTTGGTTTTTGTTTGTCTTTGGCTCCTTTGACATTTACTGAATTCTCTTCAGCAGATCATGACGCAAAATAAAATTTTGACATTGTTCCCCATATCATAATCCACCTCAAATATAATTAAAAGCTACTAACATGAAAAATGAAGCTTAAACATTATAACTTAAATGAAAGTAGAAGACAGATAAAATGATTCTATGAACCAGGAGGAAAAGAATTCATAATGAAACATGAACATGAACTCCATCATCCTCTTGTCCTCACACCTGTATAAGTATCAATATCTACACTCAGCTTGCCTCAACTCCCTCCATTGGCAAGGAAGAGTTTCCTCTCTTCCCATATCTTGCTTTTCTCTAAGATTAGGACCTAAATTTATTATAATCTACTTTTCCTCTTCCACATCTTCTTCCTTCAAAAACATCTTTAAAACTCTTTATCATGTCAGCCTACTTTGCTACAGCTCTTCTCTATTAGTGCCAACTTTCTCAAGAAAATAAAATGACCTTTTCTTTCTAATTTTATTGTCAAAATCATTTGCAGCAGCAAGGTTTCCACTCCATATCCAACACTCTTATGTTGTCTAACTCCATTCTTAAATTCGATGCACACTCTCCTGATTTTGCTAAGCTTCTAAATCTAGATTCCATATCTGGTGCACGCAATGCTACCAGTACTTCATTCTCCACTGATTTTTCACTCCATCCTCTCTCATTTTCCTGACTGGTACTTCTCAGTATTACTTGCTGACTCAACTTCTTTGCCTCTGACAGCTCTTTTATGTTGATGCTTCCAGGACATCAGCTATTCTAGCCCACAGTATTAGTGACCCACTGAATTCTTTTTTGCAATTTTAATACACAAACTCCCAATAATCTTCTCCTGTTTGACAGAAGGCTGCCCCAGGGTGCTGGATTAAAAGTTGGGTTTTGAGTGATAAAGCCTCCTTTGAATTGCAAAGAACAATTCCAGTTTTATAAAAACTACCATAGACTTGAGCCTCTCATTACAACTAACTTTTCAATCAAATCACTGGAAGCCCTCACAACAACTTTGGGGGGAAAAAGGATCAGTATGGACAATATTTTGGAGTTCTATCTAGGGATGGTTAAATAAAAGGCAGATGCACAGAGGTATTAATCAAAACATTTACCACCCAGTAACCACCCATAATAAGAATTATTCAAAGCAATTTCCTTCCAAATAATCCAAAACGAGACTGCCAAAATGTGCAGGGATGTCCATTATGATCTGTGCTGTGTACCACTTGGTAACCCAGCTGATGAAATCAAGTGCCAACTGGGATGGGAAAAGACAGAGGTGGGAGTGCAGCTGGAATAATGAAGTCCCTGACATAAGGCATGAATAGGATACGTGAACTTAGGAACTTTCCAGCATCCAAGGTATAGAAAGGAGCTTGTAAGAATGGCACCCCAGCCAAAGGGTAGGTCTATTCTGGGCCAGAGGGAATGAAAAGAGGACAATGCCTGGCAGGGAAAACCAAATTATAAATGAGCACAATGCCGCATCCCCAAGCCCAGGCCTTTTATTTTCCCTCCAGATGGTCCAGCAGCTGAACAGCTACAAGGAATGTCTGGATGCCCCTCTTGGCTCAGTCGCTTTCCCTGGGTATCATCATAGGCAAATTTGATCTATGTTCAGATGGAGCTGTTGGGGGTCCAGAGACTGGGCAGTGACCACCAAGTGGCTAATTCTGTTACTTTATTATAACTAAAGTGATGAACATGGATGGATAAACCCTGCTGTGGCAAAGGTTTTCATTCATGTCTTTAGCTTTCATCATTTAGCAAATCAGAGCTTCATGATGCCAATGATCAAATTAAAATGTTTCCTTTTTTTCCCTGCAAATGTGTTAATTTGCTGCAAAGATTTATAGGCTTACCATTTTGGACTAATTTGAGCATAAAACAAAAGAGTCATAAGAATAAATTCAAGGTTAGCAAATGCTTAACAGAAAAAACCACAATCCTCACTTACAAGTCTATATAGACTATTTCTGCCAAAAGCCTGCTCTGCAAACTGACTACTGTCTGATCGTCTCCCCTCTGCTCAGACAGAACCTCATGTCCAGTAGGATACCAAAAGAACAAGAGTATCACCAAGAACAAAACTGTGACATAAAAATATAACACAAAGGCTTAAATACCACTGCACAGGGAAACCATAACATTGACATTTTTTGAATGAAAATAACAACCTTTGCTAACAACACTATAAAACTTAACTACGCACATCCTACTAGCATTTATTCAAAAAATATAAATAAGCTTTAGTATTTTTACCGCCCTGAACGATGATGTAGCAAATCCCACCTTTTGTTAAATCTAATAGCTAGGTGCATTGCTCAATCAAGTAGTCAACTCAGGGTAGCTAGAGGAACAAAATCATTAGCTTCACACATTGTGGATTCAATAACCTGTAATCAAGCTACTAAGTAAAATTACAGAAACAGAAAACAGAACTGCATAGCTGTTACATTCTTAAAAGAGTCTACTTACAACAACCTTCACTTCTGGAGCCATATTTACTCAAATTAACTTAGAATCCCTGTAGCTATGTGTACAGTTGTCTGGAATGAAAGTGAAGAGCCTCATTTCTCACATACATAAATAATATTTCCCCAACTTTGTTTTTTTTTAATGCACATTATAATATATATACTATATAATTTTTCCATGCAAAAGCTTGAACAAATGATGAATAGCTAATATAAATTGCAAAGAGGAAGCATCCTAATTTCAAAGTTGCTTACTTGAATGCCATAATCTTTTAGAATTCTATTTCGTTTGTAAATAGGACATAAATCTCTTTTTTGCAAGCGTCAATAAGTCTTTCTACAGGCTCCTGCCCAACAGATATAAGTTCAATAACCAGAATTCAAACCATATAATTTATTGACTTACAAATGAATTGGCATCTATAAAAATAAGCCTCCTGAAAAGGCTTTAGGCTGTTTGAATTCCTATAAAATGCTCTGGCTAAATTTACCAACCCTTTATCAATGTAAGAACAGTAAAATGTGTTTTCATTATCAACATAAAATGAAAGCATCAAGATTGGTGAAATGAAAAAAAAAGATCGGTGAAATATTAGTTTAAAAAGTCATTTGCAGTGACATTTAAAACAATTTATTTGAACAACATTTGAGTTCTGATAAGAATACTGCCCATTAAATAAAGATAGGCTGTTCAGAATTCACCAGAATCCTATTCTCCTCTAGTGACAGTTAACATCTTTTGATACTAAGGGTCATAACATATCTAAAAAAAAAACAAAAAAACAAAAACAACAGAAAAAAGAAACCCATACCATTCTGAGCAAGCGCCTATTAAAATGACTGACCCTTGACATTTTAACGCAAAGACCATGCCTATGATGGCCTCCTTTTCACTGGACCCCTGTAAAGCCTTTTCCTGCTTAGGCATTATCATTGCTGATGTCCAACCTATTTGAACATCCCCAAGTCGCACTCTTTATCTAGCCTACAGTTCAGAAAGCTTTCATCTAAGGAATCATCAGAGAACAGTTGAAAATAAACAAATCAGCAAACAAACTCTCCAGCAGTTCACTTCAGCTCCCTAAGGACACTCACAACAGATGACGAGACCACAACAAACTGGCTTTTCAGTCAGCCTGCAATGTTACTTTACACACAGTCTGGAAATTGTCACAGTCCCTTTCAACACCAGAACAAGATCGACCAATATCCCAGGTCAGCCACCAAAATGCTAACCACTAGAGAAGACGCAAGATAAAATTAAGCTGACACGGAACAAAACACATTTCCTTGCAGATTGTCAAGTCTCAGGAAACAAGCAAACATATAAATTGATGTCACCATATTTTAGGGAGGCCAAATGAGAAATCTTTCATGGTCTTAAGAGCAGTCACGCGCCCCCAAAGGACCTAATCAGACTTTTAATTCTAAAAAGCTATTCTATCCATCAGTCACAGAGGACCACTGTGCTGTTTTGGTCTCATAAATTCAAGCTTTAAGTTGTATGAGAAGTCCATCTTAGGGATTTCTCGAGCCCAGGAGGGGATCTGTGTCAGTTAAGCAAAGAAAGCAGCAGAACTCACAATAGCTAAGTTATCTAGAAACAAGATACTTAGGAGAACAATCTTTCCAGTTTCCATGTTATTCGCACCTTCACCTGGGCTTGTCCGGCTAAGGCTAGGAAAACGCCTCTTCCTATCTCTCGAATTGGCAGACAGAGCGTCCCCAGCAAACTGTTTGGAGCAGCTGTGCCCTTTTGTCAGGACCCATGGGGAGCGGAGAAGCCCTGGAACCCTGGAAGCTCCTTCTGCAGCACGCCACACGGCCCAGCCGCTGGTGAAGGCTTCCGGGCAATAACCGAATGGTATTTTCTTCTCCTCCCCGTGCAAGTGGGTGCCCTGGGAGAGTCTACACGCACGGGTGGATGCCACCCACTTTTCAAAATCCCCACTTGAAGCGCTCGCAACAGCTCTCCCCGGCTCAGGCAGGGCAGGTTAACTCTTTGCGTTGCCCCAGAGAGCTTCCTCTTAAGTCTCTCATCACCAGACTGCCGGAGTGGTGCTCGGCAAAGGAAAAGCCGAGCTTTTCCGACTGTTCGCTCCGGGACTCGGGTTCACTCGGGGTCCACCTCACAGCAGCTTTCAGCCAGCGGCGGCGGGCGGCGACCACGCGGGTGGCGTAGGTGCCCAGAACCGGCTGCGTGCCACCCCGGTCCCTGGCAGCCAGCGGCGCAGAGGCGTCCCGACCCGCTCGCCCACCGCCACCCCCAGAAACCTCAGCCACCCCACTGTGTCACCAGGCAGCATGCGCTAGGGCCCCCGCGGTCCTCGCCTACCTTCCGTCGGCCTCTCCGTCGCGCGCGCCCCGCCGGCCGCCCGCCTCCAGCGCTCTGCAAAGCGAAGGCGGACGCTTTGTTAGGGCTCAAGGCGCGGGACAATACTCCGCAGCCGGCGCCGGGGCTCCGGGCGGCCGTCCTTCCAAAGGACGCGAATGGAGCCCCGCGCGACCGTCATTTCCATATGTAAGGGGCCAGCGCGCACAGAAGCGCGGCTCCGGGGGGCGGCGGGCTGCGCGCACCCTCCCCCCCCCCCGGCCCCCCC
>PVHY01012895.1:0-42970 GCA_004024945.1 Uropsilus gracilis | reverse complement strand
GGGGCATTTGGGTTGTTTCCATGTCCTTGCAATTATAAATAGTGCTGCAATAAACATCCGAGCACAGGTGTCCTTTTGTACCCACATTGAGGTCTCCTTTGGGTAGATTCCCAGAAGTGCGACTGCTGGGTCAAATGGTAATTCCATTTTCATTAGTTTGAGGGTTCTCCATACTGCTTTCCATAGTGGCTGGACGAGTCTACATTCCCACCAGCAGTGTAAGAGTGTTCCTTTCGCTCCACATCCACGCCAGCACTTGTTGTTGCCTGTTTTTTTGATGTGGGCCATTCTTACTGGTGTAAGGTGGTATCTCATTGTGGTTTTGATTTGCATTTCTCTGATTGCTAGTGATATTGAGCAATTTTTCATGTGTCTGTTGGCCATTTGTATTTCCTCTTTGGAGAAATGTCTTTTTAGTTCTTCTCCCCACTTTCTGATTGGGCATCTTGTTTTGTTTTTGTTTAGTTGTGTGAGTTCCTTGTAGATCTGTGTTATTAATCCCTTATCACTCTTTTGGAGGACGAAAATTTTTTCCCATTTGGTTGGGCTTCTTTTAGTTTTTTCTGTTGTCTCTTTTGCCGTGCAGAAGCTTTTTAGTTTGATGAAGTCCCATCTGTTTATGTTTTCCTTCAATTTTTTGCCTTACACTACCTAATGGTACATGGTTCAACTCACCAAAAGGACTTAACACTTATCAACATATATTCACCAAATGTGGGAGCACCAGGATTCATAAGACAGCTACTAGCAGAACTGAAAACAAATACTGATGAAAACTCATGTTTGATTTGTAACTAGACACATATATGCTTTTGTTCTCTTAGTTTACTTATTTCAACTTGCATTGTGGTAGTGCTGAGGAGGAGTACAAATGGAAGAAAGACTTGGAAGGGACTCATTTGCTCCTGGTCCTTGGCAGAGACATGACAGCCATTATCTTCTTGCTGGAGTACATGGTATTTTGAATTCTGATTTCTCTTTCTGTCCCAGCAATCTAGGACCTGCCTAAGCCCTTTCTTGTGGTTCCCTGCCATAAGGTCCCTTAGACTCAAGGCAAATTTGCAGGCATCAGCAGCTACACTTCAAACTAAGACTGATTGGCAGGATATTTGGTAATGAGGAGATAGCTAATTCTTGAAGTCTTACTAGCTAATTCTTCAAGTCTTTCAAAGTCTTGAAGTCTTTGAAACTATTATTTCAAACCCTTTCTTCATTCTTTTTCTACAGACAAAAATTCCTTTGCCTTTGTGTGCATGGATGGCTGAATGTCTTTTAGAACATGTACTCTCTTAACAGGTTAAGATCCCTCGGTATCCCTCAGACATGCACTGACAGTAAACCCACTAAAGGTGTAGTTGAATCAGTTGAGAAGATATAAACATTTCTGCTGAATGCAAAAAGAAGATAATTTAATAATTATTTAGGGCTCTTCTGTTGCCTTGTGTCTTTAAAAACTTCTCCATGGAGAAAATATCTCTAGGAGTAAATATGTTTTCAGAATACACTTACTGAAGTGAGTAATTCATTTTCATAGTCTCCTTTATCATGAACAAAATGCCTCCTTAAAGGGGTGGGGGGCGGCAGGTCTTTTTCCCCCCAAATATAGTGATCAATTTTTGCTGTTTGTGATAAAAAATATTTTCAGATATTTCATCAAGAATAGTAAAATAAACTCAATCATTGCATTTCTAAGGTATCAATATATTTGTTATAACTTATGGATGATACTAAGTAATTTACTCTAATAATGGTACATTGAAACACCATATATTTGTAAAAGCATCACTTATGAAAAAGATAAAAGGAAGTTATAACTTTTTGACTTTTCAATTCAGATCATGTTTATATAATGCTAATCTTAATTCACAAATTATATACGGTGGTCCTTGATTAATCTATCTGAAAAAACTAAATAGTGTCCCCACCTATGTACACAAATAGTGATACGGTTTAGGAATATTGTGTCATCCATAAAGTGTTCACAATTACTGCCTCTTAAGAGAGAACTTAATTGCACTTTATTGAACAAGAATTCAGTTGTAACTACTTTGGGACTTATTTTTCAAACTTGAAAAATCAAAGAAGCTAAATGTTCATGATTGTGAGTCTTGAAATTAATGCTATCATTTGTGGGGCATTACTAAATGCTCGCTGTTATGCCAGGTACAGCATCTGCAAGGGGAGATAAAATAAAATTTGACTTTGTTTACTTAGGGCTAGATATTTGGCACTTGCAAATGTCTAGAATATGTGAAAACTGAAATAAATAAGCCTCCAAGTGTAACCATTCTTTCCCAGAATAGCTAAGAAGATGCAATATCTTTGACTAATTTTCCAAGCAGAAAAAAGAACTGTTATGTTTGACTGGTGATGATGGCAATGCAAATCAAATTCCTATATTGACAAAGTATTCTAATTTTCAATAAGAACAAAGTTTATTTCCTCCAAAATGTACCAAAATTTGGACAATACGTACCATACAATTGACTTTTTTTGGGGTGATTTTCCTACCTCCTTCTTCCTTCCTTTCTGGTAACCACTGATTGGTCTTATAGTGTAAAAGTTTATTAATATTTAGTTCATTCTTTTGTTTGGATTCCTTATATATTATACATAAGTGAAATCTTAGTGTTTCTCTCTCTGAATGCATTAAGTATTATATTCTCTAGGTCCATCCAAGTAGCAAATGGCAGGGTCTTATCATGGTTTTAAATATAGTTGCATAATATTCTATTCTCAATATAGCATTTTGATCTATGCATATATCTATGTACATGTAGGTTGCTTCCATGTCTTTGCAGTCATGTTGTATGATTTTGTCATCTTTGTGAATTTTCTTTATTTATTAACTTGTCTTACTCTCCAAGATTTTCTATATTGCATGTGTTCAGAGCAGTTTTAGCATCACATACATCAACTGCATGCCATTTTGAATATTTTGCAAGACTTCCAATTTCACTTTGAAAATGATTTGGTTGCTTTGTGTTGTCTGACACTAGAAAATCTGCTAGAGAATGATTAGTATTGGCTCATGTAAGCAGGAAGAAATGCTTTGTGGAAACTCATTTTAGGAGTAGCCAATTTATTAACGACTAATTTGTGTTATGATGAGTTTTACCTCCCTTCGTATCCTCTTAATTCACAGACTTGCATAATGGATACTTGGATAATGAAGACCACCTGTCCTTGTGTTTCCTATAAGCCAAAGTAAACTCAGAGAATTGAAATGAGTTCAGTATTGCTAGTGTCTTAAATGCAAAATCTTTCTGTATTATTTCATTATTAAAAAGAATCTAATTATCTCTTTAAAGTAAGACCAGAGAATATACTTTTACTATTCTCGTTGTTAAATGTGAATGAGTTCTTTCTATTGTAAATGACTGCTAGTTTCTCATTTCAAAACACACAAAATATCTAGCATGATGGAAGAATAGTTTTTGAGGTGCAACTCAGTATAAAAGTTGTTCGTTTCCTTGTCAGTTTCCAAAGCATTCTGTAATACTGTCTCCCAAAATACATCTTTTAGTATTTTGATTTTCCATGAGATGTTAATGAATGTTCCAAAAGGAAACATGTTCAAAATGAGTTTGGAAGAGAGATGTAAATGGTAACACTGCTTTGAAAAACAGTATAGAGGTTCCTCAAAAAATTAAAAATAAAATTACCATATGTTCTAACATTTTCACTACCAGCTATTTAGCCAAGAAACTGGAATTGGGAATTCAAAGAGGTACCTGCTCTGCTATATTCATAGCCACACTATTTATAATAGTGAAGACATGGAAAGTGTTCATTGATGGATGAATGGATAAGACTATATAGTATACACATGCAATGGAATATGATTCTGTCTTAAAAATATAGGAAATACTGTCACATGCTACAACATGGATGAACCTCGCAGACCTTGTACTAAGTGAACTAAGTCAGTGAAAAAGAAGACAAATCCTTTATAATTCCACATCTGTGTGGTATCTCAAGCTGTCAAACCCTTCAGAAGATAGGAAAGAGGGATGGTTATTGCTAAGGAAAGAGGAAAAGGAGCATTGTTCAATTCTCCTGTTCAACTATAGACTTTATTTTTGCAAAGCAACGTGTATATAGCTAATAATATGATACCATACAGTTAAAAGTGGTTAAGATGGTATATTTTCTGTTACATGATTTTTGCCACAGTAGAAAACATTGATTTGGGAAATACTGTATACCAAATCTTCTTTTGGGCATCTGCACTGAATATTAATGTGTAATTAGAGTTGAGAATCACTCCAATAAGGAAAGTTATTTACTTTACTTTTGCCTACCATTTCCCAAGCTCATGGACAACAGCACTTCTGTTGGTTGTTAGTGAAGAATATTTATGAAGATTCTGTAGGACATTAGTGTTGTGTGGGCTGCAGTTTGGGAAATGCTGCCTCTACAGAGATCTTCCCACACCATAGTATGGAGAGGAGAAAGTAGTTCCAGGTAGCTGTAATAGATGTGATAGATTCTGTTTTGGAGATAGCATATATTTAAACACAGCACACGCTGGAACAACCTCACCAGTTTTAGTTCTTTGGACACTTTTAAATATAATTGCAGTACTAAAAAAAAGCAAGAGCTATAGAAATACATTTGAATAAAAGTATTCAATAATTCCTAGACCTGACAGAGTTAACTGGGCTGCTTTAAAAAGCAGAGGTTAGTCCTTAGTACCCAGTGGTTCTGATTTAGTTTATTTGATGATTGATGAAGTTTGGGTTAGCTAAGTCTTCAGAACTTTGAATTTTCAATAATTGTCCAAAGAGAAATTGAGCATGATTTCCTAAGATCATGAATGAAGACAGGATAACAAGATTAACAAGAAGGTGCCTTTTGGCTAAGCGTTTAGTGAATTCCTAAGAAAGGACTGGAATTAAGTCCATAATCAAATCCCTGTTAGTGAAGCTTGAAACTATTTTTTATTGGTATATATATTCATGCTATAGCTAATTGCTTAATAAGTTACATATATTGTTCATTAATAAAAGGCAGGCTAATCTATCTTTAGGTCATGATTTAAGAATTTTGTCTATTATTGTTAATGTATGTGAACACTAGTTCAAACTAGAACACTAGTTTGAACTAGAACATTTGAACTAGTGTTCTAGTTCAAACTAGAACTAGTGTTCTCTTTTGAGAATTGCAAACATAATTCTTGTCCATAAACTGTACAGATAAGCTACAAGCACTGCTTGTATAGTTATACTTTATTCCCCCCATTCCCCTCATATTGTGATACTTTTATCTGTATATTCATGTATTAGATAAACACTGAGAAAGACTTCTAAGGAACTAAGTTATTGAAAGAATCTTGAAAAGAAAAAAAATAAACATGAAAATATGAGGCTATAGCATAAAATATTCTTAGAGTGCATACTCTTGTTAAAATCAGCATATACACAAATCTAATCAACACATAAGCAATTTGATTGGTTGTGTGAAAAGATGGACTAGAGCAACACAAATAAAAATACTGTGGTTGATATCAAGAACCAAATTCATATTTAAAAAAAATAAATTAACAAAAACTGAAACGGTAACATTAGTCTGGGAATTTTGCGCCAATGCACAGTTGACATGAACTGAAAGGTACTAGATTACTAAGCCAATTATACCCTCTCCCCTGACCTGATACATGAGAGACAACCTAAGGACATTTATTCCTTTATTCTAAGCTTTTATCCTTGACATTAAAACCAAAATCTAAACAAATGTAGGAGGGCGTAGCATAGGAAGGTGGGCGAGCTATTAAGTGCTGCAAATAGAATGCCTGGGTTCAAATACAAGCCCAGCCACTTACTGGGTGATATTGTATAAATTGCTTTGCTCACAGGCTCTCTTTCTTCTACTGTAATATGTGGGCTGATAATTACACCTACTGCATAGGATTGTGTGTATTAAATATGGATATATATATATATATATATATATCCCAGAATAGTACAGGGCTCATGAAAAGTACTCCATAATTGGTAGCTGTTATTATTATCATTGATTTTTCACCATCAGCAAGTTTCAGATTTTCCTGGTGCAGGAATACTAGGGAGAGACTAGAGAAATGTGGGGTATATAATAAAGTGGGGATTAGAAAATGGTGGAGGATTTAAAATTTTACTTGCTGCAGATTAACTCTGTTACATGGCACTCCAATTCAATCTTAACTTTCCCTTTTCTGCAGTTTGGATAAATCTCTTTCTAAATGGTATTTAATACACTACATCTATATGTCATTTTACATTATAAAAAAATTGCTCTCTTGACTGCATTGAAGAAGAAAATATCCTTGATACGCTAATTCTAATTTTTTTTGCAAGTAATGCCTCTTGATAAATTATTTTGTCTCTTAGACTGGAACACTTAATATAGCAACTGCAAAAGAATACTGTTAAGGGTGTCAGAGATCATTTTCCAAGAAATTGTTATCGGAAAAGATGCAATCATATTTATTGTCTTTAGGAAGAGCTGTCGGCGTGGGGGTTGGGCCTTAAGTATCTAGGCCATGAGATTGAATTAATCACTTTCCAGGTGTTGAATATTTTATTTTAATGTTGTCTGAGATACTGATTTTATCACACTGCCCAGCAATGCTTCTGACCGATACTTATAAGTTGTTTTGCCACCAAATACTTGATATACTTTAGGTCATTGTGTTGATTCCCCTGTTTGGTTTTGTTATTGTATGATTGGGAAGAGAAGGAACTTTTATGGGAAGAAATAAATTTCCCAAGATACAGTCTCACTCCCGTCCTTTAGCTATGACCTGCATTAACTTCCACCACCCCCCATCCTATATATTGTTTTCCTTGTCTTTATCTGTCTCAGATGCTCCTTGCTTTCTTGCCTCTATGTCTCCACTGATTTATTAAGTCATTTAACAAACATGTATTGAGCACCTACTTTGTACTGTGAACTGTGCAAGGATCCTGGAGTTAGGGCTACAAATAAGACAAACATGTTTCTTGCTTGAAATAATTTGTCTCTGTTTATGTCTTTCTCTCTCCCTCCCACCCTTCCTCCCTCACTCCCTCACTCCCTCACTCCCTCGCTCCCTCACTCCCTCCTTTCCTCTCTTCTTTTTCTCATCTTCAGAAATATCACCATCCTTCAAGATCCAACATACCTACTATATGGACCTCTTCTGATAATTCAACCTACGGGAACTCCTCTCACTTTCAACTAGCACTTAATTGGTGCATGATTCACCTGATCTGTATCACATACTCATTATTTTATAGTAGTTGTTACAAATGCTCTGGCTGCAAATAGTAGAGTACCCACTGAACAACAGGGCAGTCAACAAGGACATGGCTCCAGTGTTGATCTGGCATATTAACAATGTCATTAAAGCATCATCTTGCTTTGCTATTCCACTCGACCTTCCTCAGTGAGTCCATGGTATCTTTCATCATGGCTTGAAATGCTGTAGTTCCAGGTATCACATCATTATATTTCAGTGTATAAGAGGGATGCAAGAGAGCCACAGTGACACTAAAGGAGATTTTCCTTCCAAGCCATTACTAGAATAAATAATATATGATTCAACACTTATGTTGGACATATTACCACCAGGGCAATGTTGGAGATCTCCTAGGAGAGACAGAATGAGAAATGACCATTGGCTAAGAAATCAACTACATATGCCACAGTGTTTATGATTTTGAATGGGGTATACTTATTAACTATGTTACCATGACAAATTATCTAGCATTTCTATTTCTCAGTTAATGCATCTATAAAATTAGGTTTAATGATATGTATCTCAGAGAGTGTCAATAAGCATCAATTTAATTACATCTTATAAAAAAAGCAAAAACAAACAGTGCTTGTAACAATGTTTCATACATAATAGATTGTCAAGAAATGTTTCCTATATAAATAGATTAGGCATGGCTCAAACTTCTGAACATGCACCCTAATTCTGATCTGTAATCTTTGTCCCAGCTTCCACAAGCAATGTGAAGTTCAGCAATGTTGCATATATGTGTATGTGATTGCCTGTGATTGTAACAGAGAGTCTTATGAAGACTCCCAAGTCTAAAACTGCTTTCTTCACTGTTCCTGTGGCTCATGACTCTTGTTATAATAGTGACCTTGAAAAGGATAATGGATTAAACCATTTTTTCAGGCAATAGTGTCTTAGAGGAAATGTCATCAAATATTTTCCACTGATCGCTTACAGTAAGTTGGAGTATGAGGTTCAGAATACCAAATAGTGTATGATTAACTTTTCCCCTTCAGCTTCCAGATGCAGAAAACAATAAATTAGTTTATGCTGAAGTAGTAATATCTAAGTCAAATCTAACAAGTTATGCAGTGTATTGTATTTAGACTTTCACATCTAGGTCAGGCTCAAATCAGACAAATTTGTGCTTGAATCCCCTATCTCAGTCTGTATCATCTATCTTTTGGCTTTTAGGGTAATTAACGCAAGGGTTTTATTCCCTTGGGCTAATTAACTAACCCATGGATGACACATCCCTTTGTGGTTGCCAACTCTCCTTACCTCTCTGAGTTGTGATCTACCTGTGAACTAACTAAAAATAGTAAGAACAAGCTCACAGGGTTGAAGGCATTAAGTAAGAGTGTATAAAAGTCTTCATACATGCCTGGCACACATTAACTCTGCCCAAATGTTTACTCTTGATATCAGGTGCAAATCAGGGCAGAATCTTCCAGCCAACAAGCCAAAGGAAAAAAGCAGCTTTCATAAAATGCAACTTCTGCTGCACAGATTATTTCAGGTTCTTACCACACGTGTGTAACAGTTGACAGTCAAATGCAATTTAACAACAGGAATTTATTAACAAGGAAAATTAACCAGGAAAACAGAAAGTCAAGCAAAAGGTTCTTAATGCCACAAATGACCAGTTATCCTGCGCCAGTCACCATTTTTAGTCCCAAAGGTCCCAAAGACATGTCCATGATGGTGCCTGTTGCCCCTCCAAACCTGAGGCAGGCACTCTGCAAATTCCAGTCTTTCTCCAACATCTTCTCTTTGCTACTTCTCTCTCCAGCATTCTGAGCTGCTCCACTTCTGCAAGGCTTTTCAAACTTTTCAACAATTGCTTATCCAAAAATCAGCTTTTCAGATCCCTGGCTATATCCAGGTACTAGTTTTCCATGCCACCTTGCTGTGGTGCCATGCTCTCCACACCTGTACTCTTCTGCCAGCCACTCTCCCACCATGACTCCTTGCCACCACCAGCTCGCTCTTCCAGGGGACTTGCGCCCATCCTGAGTACTCGGGCTCCTCTTACCAACCCCTCATTCTCATCTCTCTTCTCTCCAAAGTCTGTGTCTCCCAGTCTTTGTTCCTTTTTTTTTTCCTTCCTGAAAACCAAAGGCTCCAGTTTTCCTACTCACACCCTCCTGGTGATCCATCCTCTCTTTCCCACTCGGGATGTTCAACAAAGTAAAAGAAGGAAATAAGCTTATCCTGTTTAGGCCATCTTTTACCTCTGTGTTTTTCAGACACAGCTAATGGCAGGGATGCCCAAATTTTAATACTGCCCATGTTGGAGTCAAGACTTCATTGCCCAAACGTTTACTCCTACTTACTAATAAATCTTACCATCAAATCATCTTTTATGTTACACAAATAGCAGGAAAAGATGATTCTACCCCTGGCTTCAAGGAAATGAGCACATGGAGTTGAACTGATTTGCTTTACACTCATAAGAATGTAAGACTTCTGGGGAGAGGAGAGATGAGAATGAGAGGCCTGTAAGCAGAGCTTGAGACTTAGATCCTCGACCTCCAACCTAAGGCCAGATATTCTTCTGCTGACTGTAGAGTCTCTCAAAGGTATCTGTGACCTCCTGACCAAGATTGATTCTTAATGTTCCAACTGCTTTGTATCAGATATTTTCATAAAAGATTGAAGCTAAAATTACTGTGTTTTATTAAGAAGCAACGTTTGAGAGCCTCTGCAGCAATTCCATCTATCCTATGATCCTTCTTACCCAGGTTCAGGAGGGTTGAAGTTCACACGTGGATTGGAAGTCAGAAATGGAGCACAACACAACCTTGTTGGTCTCGTTATTATTTGCTATATGCTCAGGCCTTAGCAAGTTGCATCTCACATGGTAAGTGCTCAATAGATAAGTGTAAAATGAATGAATGACATGGTGATTTTGAAGAGCTGCATGGTAAATGGTTTTTGGGTTTTCCTTTGGTTTGTATGCCATGAGCCTACCGAATTTGTACAATTGGATCCTTTGAGCAACATACGTCTTGTACTAAAGAGAACATATGGGAATGAACTAGCCAGGCTGGGGTTTTGAATTTTCTCAATAAAGATCTGAACTTTCGACAAACTTTCATTTCATACAGGGTTTGACTTTTATGTTAGTCTTTTCCTGAACTGCTCACAAATCACTTCCTACAGTGAGGGCTAATTATCTAAAAGAGCAACAGAGCTCAGTCCTTGGGGGCGAACTCAGTTAAGGTCTTTCTAGCTTGAGAAATGAAGCATTTAGACAATGGCTTAACTTTTTACTTAATCAAACGCCACAGCTGTAGTACCTTGAAAAGTCAATGGATGAAGCAACTCCGGATTAGGGAAAGATGACTGTCTCTTTAACAATGGGCATTCTATACTCATGACTGTCATTATTCTCTGCCTACACCTCTTGGGCCCCTGAGAGTGGTTTTATTTTCTCTTCTGTCCTTATTCCCAGGAAAGGACCTTTCCCCCCACCTCTATAGTTCTTTAGGTATCATGGCAAATAAAAAATTGTTCATTCATCAGTTCATTTCTTTGTCTTTTTGTTTACTGAATGTTTGCTTTCTGCCAGGAGCTGGTAAAAATCCTGAGAAGTCAGAGATGAGTGGGGCATAGTCACTGCCCTGAAGGAATTCACAACCTCGTGGGGGTAGACAGACAAGCAAACAGATAAATTATAAAGCAACATAATTAAGTGTTATGATCGAGATATGAGCCAAATGTTATGGGAGCGCATTTCTCTCTCCCAAGGGTATCTGATTTATCATCTTTATCTTTAATTCTGAAAGAGAAAGCAAAGTCCTCATTAAATGATTTCAAGCCTCAGAGAGCAGGCTGGAGAGATATTTTTGGCAAAGGGCATCTTCCTGTTGTCTCTGAAATAATATTAAGAGGCTGCCTGTCTCATCTTTTTGTAAGGCCAAGATTGCTAATAATAGTATGTCTTCCAACAAATTAATAATATAGCATCTGGCTCAAAAGGAAGCATCTCCATCAGTTAGCTGGAAGAAAGATTGGTTTGCTGTGAGCCATTCTGAAGCAGTTCTGAGGATAAAGGTAGCATTACATGGAGCATTACTTATTTTCTGGGACTGCCTCTAAAGCAATCCTCTCGCTTGGCACAGAAAGTTTAATGGAAACTAAGCAACAAAGAATAGAAAGCAAAACAGTTTTTTAAAGCACTCAAATATAAAAAGTTGTCAAGTCTTTCACCATTCTAAATGGATCCACACAGAAGTAGTATTTCTCATTTAGAAAAGGGGTTCTTCCTCCCATTACCCAGAATCAGAAAAAGGCCCCTGAGATAAGGCCTCTAGGTCTGGTAGGTTTCATAGGTGAAGTGTCTACAGTGGAAACATTTTAGCAATGTTGGCCATTAGCAGAACAACAACAATAAAAAAATATAACCAAACAATGAACAACATGTATCTTTGCTTCAAGGAAATTATGTTGGAGAACCTACACTTGATAAATATTACTCCATTATGAAATTGCAGAATATTTTACTTTCAAGAGATATTTCAAATTTCTAAATGCTGGAACTCTTGATGGCTTTGATTTCTTATGGGTTTTGATATCGTGTGTATCAATATGTGTATCAGTGTGATTGATAGTACTTTTTACCAAATCACTGATTTCTCAGTTAATAGTATGAGGAAACAGAATGCTGTCTGGATTAGAATATCATTTATTTTTAGGTGTATTTACAAGTGTGATGAAAAATTCCGAATGTCCAATGTCTATACTAAATGTTTCCTACTCAAATTCAGATATTGAAACCAAATTTCCAATATGACCATATTTGGAGGTGGGGGGGTCATCGGGAGATTTAGTCATGAAGGAGGAATCCTTGCGAGTGTGATTAATATTTTTATAAAGAGACTCCATAAAGCCTCCTAGCCCCTAACTATATAAGAACACAGTGAAAAGTTGACCATCTATGAACCAGGAAGTAATTTCTCCAGACACTGAATATATAGGCAATTTAATCTTGGACTTCCCAGCCTCTGCAATTATGAGAAACGAATCTTTGTTGTTTATGCTACCTAGTCTATAGTATTTTTGCTAGAAAAGCCCCCGAAGAACTATGGTTTCCATCCAGTCTATAAGGCACTATAAATTGCCTCTAGAGCCTAACAAAATATAAAACAAACTGGAAAGTTTTTAATTCTACTTAGATCCATAAGAGAAGAAAGATCATATGGTAGACCACTATCCTTAACATTGGCATAACAGGTCAATACAGAGAATCTTAACTTATCAGAGGAGTAACCACAAACAGAAACCTCTTGAGGTAGCAGTGATAACTAGAGTAGGAGAAATCTGAATTGTGATTGACAAATGCCTAGAGGCTCAGTGTGGATATGTCTGAGCATTAAAAACTTCCAGAAGGCTTAGTCATGGGGGGGGTGTTACCCACACTTTTGTGACTTTTATCTCTGGGAATTTGACTTAATTCTAGCAATGAGTATCAGAGAAAAATTTCCTCATGCTGTTGGCAGAGAGACTGGAAAAGCAACCATTTTGAAATAAGCCAGAGAATTTTATTCTTCTTAGTATGGCCTGCTGTCAAGAGAAATTATTTTACCAGTTTAAATTAATGGTTTTCTTTTCTGAATGTAATTAGCAAGAGGGAGGAGAAATACACAACTTCAGTCTCTCTGATCTTTCATGTGGGAAAAGGGAATATTCAAACTCCAGTATTCTATATGCTGTGTCACCTAAGGGGGTAAAAATAAAAAAGAGGTTGTCAGACCAAAGGCACAGGTTCACCAAAAGACTCAAATCTAATCGTAATATAGAATGCTTGCATCCACCTACAAATTACTATCACATTATTGAAGGACATTTTATAGTAGTTTTTTTTTTTTTAACCTATCATGCCCCGCCATTTAGAAAACTGACAAGGCAGCAGAACAAGATGCAAGGATATTGTAATTGTCAGATTGGGAATTTAAAACAACTGTGATTAATATGCTCAAAGTTCTAATGGATAACATAGATAGCATGCAAAAGCAGATGTATAATGCAAGCAGACACTTGAGAATTCAAAGAAAGAATAAAACAGTAATGCTAGAGAATAAAAGCAAAACAATAAGAAAAAAGACAATGCTTTTGGCATTCATTAGAAGAGTGGGCAAATCTGAGAAAAGAATCACCAAACTTCAGCATATCTCAATAACTTCCAAAATGGAAATTTAAAGAGAAGACTGAAAGAATATCCTAGAACAATGGGACAACTACACAAAATATAATGCATATGTATATGCCAGGAAAAGAAAAAAAATGCACAAAAGAAATATTTGAAGCAACAAAAACTGCGAATTTCACCCAAATAACTGACACCAGATGACATTTCCCGGAAGCTCAATGAACACCAAAACTAGATAGATAACAACAAGAACAAAAACTACATAGAGGTATACTATATTTGAACTGCAAGAAATAAAAGATAAAGAAAAATCTGGAAAGTAACCACAGGATGAAAAATACTTTTTTTTAGAGGAGCAAAGGTAAGAATTCCATTTGACTTCTCAGAAATAATACATGCAAAAATAGTGGAGGAAAATATTCAAGATGTTGAGAGAAAAATTCATCAAATTAGAATTCTGTGCCCTGACAAATTATTTTTTTTGGGAAATAAAGACTTTCTTAGACAAGAAAGGATGTTCCTTGCTAGTTATATTTCTTGTAAGAAATGTTATAGGAAGTTAGAGAAAAGGAAACTGATACAGGTCATAAACTTGGACCTGAATGAAGAAAGGAATAATGAAAATCTGAAGGTTAAATAAACTTTTTTACTTTCTTCTTCTTAACTGATTGGAGAGGTAACAGTTTGAATTAATAATAGAACAAAGCATTTGTTTTTGTGTGGACAGGAAGATCCAATATTGCCAAGATGTCAGTTATTCCAAATTTGATCTGTAGATTCAATGCAAATCGAATGAAATTCCTACCGAATTATTTTGTGGATTTTGACAAACTGAGTCTAATATGTACTTGGATAGGCAAAAGCTCAAAATAGCCAATGCAATATTGGTGGTAAAAAGCAAATGTTTGAGAACTGATACTACCCTTCTTCAAGACTTGATGCACAACTACAGTAATCTAGTGTAGTATTAGCAAAAGAATAGACAAATAGATCAAGGGAAACAGCTCAGAAATGTACCCCCATGAATTATAGGGAAATAAAACATAGGAACTGGCAACTAAACTACAACAAAGTCTAGAAATAACAGTAGAATTGAGGTTACTGGAGGAGTTTTGGGGTGGGAATAGTATGCGGATAGTGCCCAAAGGTATAGTATAATGAGATGTGATTGCTCTGGGCTTGATGGTGATGCACATTTGTGGAGATATGAACCTAGTCTTCTGAATCATATACAGTGTCATAAACCAACATTACCTCAGATTAACACACTTATTTGTTTACATGTTGCTTTCATGTGACAATGACAGAAACAAAGGGTGTGGGACCTAGCAATCTGTGTTTTAACAATCCCTCAGGTCATTTATGTGCCCACTACAAATTGAAAACTACTGCTCTGAGCTATGGTTTACAAACACAAGGCCCAATGGTTTCTCTCTCTGGTCTATTTGTGAGGACAACTATATTGAGTTAATGACTTGTTAATAGGCAATTTTTTGAGTGTAATTGGGAGATACAGCAGTACTCGAAGAGGTCTGTTGTCTCAGTTTCACACTCCTGTTTTCAAGAAATTTATAAATCATCTCCTGAGGACTGAGAAGACAGTTAAGTGATACAATTTTGATAGAAGCTAAAATTTGAAAATCACTACCTTAAGACTTCAGCTAACAATACTTCATCTAACAATAACAATAGCTGCCACCAGGTGGATGGTGTTAAAATGGTAAAGTTGTGAAGTTGACCTAGAGAGGGTGACTGTAACACAGAAAAATGGTAGGAAACACAGAAAAATGGTAGGAATTTAGTTTTCACTGCCTTTTCTGCAAACAAAACAAAACAAAACAAACAAAAAAACGTAATGGTGTAGATATGGGGATCTATCAATTATTTGGGGAAAGAGCAAATTACAAAAAAGCTATACTGTATGATCACCTTTAAAAAGCAAAAGTATATTTGTGTTTGTATGTTGGCATATGTATAGGAAAGAATGCACAGCAAATATTTTTTTAAAAATTTATTTATATATATTTCACATCATTTCAGTACCTGGGGGTCACCCACCACCCACAGCAAATATTAGCAGTGGCTACACAGGGGAAATGGAGTAAGGTATGAGAAAGACTTTTAAATTTCACTTTATACACTTTTCTATTTTCAATTTGTCACTATATATATAACTTATAGATTATATATTAAATGGTCCCATTATTTAAATTCAAAGAGTAATAATCAGATGATAAATAATTCAAGTAGTACAAAAGGGTAGGTAATATTAATAAACATCCTTAAATGCTTCAATTAAAATGTTTAAAAAATGGTTTCTTACGATAGTCCATATATACAGTGAAAGAATGTTTCTAAATTCCAAGATTTGCTGTAGAAATATGATGTTTGAATAGAATGAATAAACAGTTTGTATACAAGAGGGGGAAAAGGAGGGTAAACATTTAACACTCATTTTATCATGTAGGTTTAAGACTGGATATATAATATGTATGAAATAAAAAGAAACTGGACTACCTACCGCTATCTACTAAGTCAGTCCTCTTCATCAAACTCAACTGTTATTAATCACTTTTAGTAAAACTTGACTTATTTTACATGTTCAAGAAAACATTTACCATTCTCAGCTATTATACTTTCAGGCATTGAAAAGATTTACACTTTCATATTTTCACAGCATCCTGCCAAGGGTTGGCAGTTTTCTTCAGCTACTACCTTAACTAACAATCCTCAAACCAACAGTGGTCAAATTTCCAAGCTGTGCCTGCCTTTCTCCTTCTACAGGTGTCAAAAGCCTTTATCTTTTCCACCCTCACTGGAAACAACTCACTTTCTTTGTGCTGCTAATTAGATTTGGAGGGCATTGGCAGTTCTTGGCCTCCTTTCCTTTAATATTCACAGCAAGATTCTCAATTCTCTCCCCTTTGTGTTTATTTTCCTTCTAAATGCCTTGCCTCTAATCAGAAAAAAGCTCCTTGTGGAAACCAAGTTACCAACTCACTTAATTGACTTTGCCTTCTTCAAGATGAATGGCTCACATCCATAAAAGGAGGCTTCATTATCATGTTTCAGGTTGAATATTTTATAATCTGCTAGCTACCTCTTCCAGTCCTACTTTCAATGCAGACTGCTTTTAAAACAGGCTTTGACCTTTCCCCTAAAAATATTTTAAAAGATTTTTATAAATATGACAAACCAGTTTCATTTCTAAGAGTAATACAATCCTCTTTTCTGCAGCACATATGCTAAATTTGGGGCAACATAGAGAAGATTACAAGAGAAAGGATGACTGACATGTCAATTCACAAAGAATATATTATTTATAAAGATATGTTTTTCTTACCATGGTAGTAGATATCTACCCTAAACCAACAGTCAGCATTCTCTGCAATAGTAAAATATCATAGATATATTCTTAAAAGCAGGAAAAAGGTAAGAAGGCTGCTATCACTATCATGCCTTTCTCACTAGTTTTTAAAATTTCCTAGCCACTACAATAAAGCAGAAAATAGAAGTAAGAGACATTACTACTAGAAATCAAGAAACAATTCATACCTGCCATTAAGATGGTTCCCTAACTCAGAGTATTGAAATAAAATACTTCCAGAATTTAAATGTTTACTAGTTTTCCTAAACATTTCACCAACCATTAGAAAATGCAGTGGAAAGTCCATTTACTATAAGACCAAAACACAGAAAACATCTGGGAATAATGCCAATAAGCAATGTGCAGGACATATATGAAACTTTACAGAACATTTGCTAAATGGATGAGAAAACAAAAAAAAAAATGTAGTTACTAATACCTGTGAAATTAAGTTTTAAGAACATTTACAGTAAAGATCCCAGAGATAATTTAATTTACATGCACTGATAAAATGATGGGAAACTCCATCCCAAAGAACATATAGCCAATAAAAGCAAGACTTCTGAAAAAAGACTACTGAGGATGACTTGCTCTACAAAATGATTGAGCCTGATATAAAAACTGCAATAACTAAAACAGTATGGTAATGGTTTATGTATTAAGAAAAGAAAAATAAATATAAAAACTCAAGAGCCTAAAAGTGAAATAGAGCTTAATGTGTTTCACCACAAGTTCAGGCATGTGCATTTTGGATCAGTGTTAGCACAGAGATAAAAGGATTTGTGCTGTAGCAGTTGTTGCTTTCCTGTTTAGTTCCTGGATTATTTTGAAGAAATGTTGCCAGAAAATCAGAGTCCTTGAACAGTCTGTAGCTCCTAAGGAAAGTTAGTAGGTAAAGTTTTAAAGCAGAAGATTTCTTCTAATGCTTCCTTCTTTAGTGAATGTGTATACAACAAGGATTAAATTGTTTCAGATAGCCTTAAATGCCTAGAGAATTAGCACTATCTCTGGATTTTCTTTATGTAGGTTTCAGATTAAAACAGAGGCATTTCACCATTCCGGCCCTCTGATCTAAACAATCTTTTAAAGCATAACTTTAAGATTCTGTTTCCTTGAGGTAGTTACCCCACTTGACAATTCATAGTGTAGCATCATAGTAACCCTTTGGCAGTTTTCATATTAAAAGGAAACAATGAACCACAAATTTAGGTGGTTTACTTCAATCTTCAATTTACAATGTGTTTAGTAGCAAAATATACCTTAGAAATTGATATACAATACATCAAATTTGTATAGGAAAAGGCAATTAGTTTCAATCAATAGGCACTAAATGGGAGAGAAAACATCTTTTAAAGTCTTATTTTCAGTTTTGTAAATCACGAGTATCTACAAATAGTTTGTTGATGCTGTCTATATTTCTTTCCCTCAAAAAACATTCTGTATTATATTCAAATTTATAAATATGGATGAAATCAGATACTTTACACTGAATAAACATGTCTTATTTTCTCTATTTAAAGAAATAAAAATTTTGACAAAAATTTTCAGTTTATCATTTATTTAATAGAGAACTATTTATTAATTGACTACTTGATATTACATTGCTACAAATTCAGAATAGACATACCCTGCCTTTCTAGCACTTTCAGTAAAGTAGACAACAGCCAAACAGATATATAATTACATACATTGCTAAATGTTATGAAAGAAACAGACTACACAAAGGAAGTACCTAGAGTCACATAATTTCATTTGCTTCTCTGGTTTGGGCAAGAAAAGTCCTCTTTGAGGAGGAAATATTTAAAATGAGACTGGAAGAATGAGAAAGACCCAGCCATAGAAAGTATGGATAGAAGAACATTCTCTGAAGAAAGAACATCTTCATGAATTAATTATACAATTGGTATGGCTGGAACCTGGAGAAAAAGCTGGATAGTAGCACAAGATCAAGTGGTAATGGTAGGCTGGCACCAGATCATGCAGGGCTTTGCTAAATATTTTTAATTTTACTGTAAATGCAAGGGAAAGTAATTAAATGATATTAATCAGAAAAGTCATGTGGTCAGGTTTATACCATTTAACTGTTTATTCTGAATTTAGCATGGACAATGGATAGAGGTGGGATGGATGATTATTAGGAGAAATTGACTAAAAATTTGTGACTGGGGAGAGTGGTGCTCAAATAGCCAAATTAACCATTGATAAATAAAAAGTTCATCTCAAGTTACTCTATTGTTGTACACATATTACACCTACAGTGGCTTCTCTATAAAGAATAATGTGTATATTTTTATAGTATTATGCAAACTAATAATCTGACATGTTTTCTTATCTTTTTTAATGAAATATGTTAAAAGAACTACTCTACTGAGGAGTTGCATTTCTGAACTTTCTAGCTTCTGTTTTGATGACTACGTTCACAAATTATTTAAACTTAGTTATGCATATTTATAAATAAGTAATGAGGGGATATTATTGATTTTTGCCTAATTCATTTTGCATTCATTTTTGTAGAGCCCATATAAAGAAAGGATAGATCAAATAGTTGAGAAGGACTTTCTATGAAACCTAATCACACTAGCAAACTCTCTATGGATGCACTTTCTCCACCAGCATCTTTTTGCAGTTCAGCTACTTATGTCTTGACAGAACAGTCTGAATGAACAAGAGCTTGGATGAGCTCTTCAAATTTCAGTATCATGAAAACTGTGGTTACAAGAAGCATTCACTTTGTTAGAAGTTGTTATATTTAATGAAAATGTAAAGAATTTTTATGACCATTATTTAGATTTATTCTGCATTCCCCTTTGAAAAAAGGGAGACCATGTCTTTCTGATACAGTGAGGAAGATACACTTACAGAGATACATTTTTGTATACACATGCAAATATCTACTTCAAAAAGAGGAACTGCTACCCAGTCCTCAGACTCTGTCCCATAAAATAAGTCTTTTGGTTATTTTTATTTTATTTTATATTTTTTGTACAATTTATTTATATAATTTTTGAAAATTTATTGCACATATATAAATATATACATATTTATTACATCATTCTTTACCTCGAGGTTCTCCCACCTTATCACCTGCAAACCATCTTAATCTCTGTGCCCATCCCTCCCCCAATTTTACCTTCCTCCCCCTCTCTTGCTCTTGTTCAGTTCTGTCGACAGTTTTAAATTTTTCTTGTGTTTGTTTTCTCTATATCCCTCATATAAGTGAGACCATCCAGTATTTCTCTTTTTCTTTCTGATTTATGAAAATATAAAGAACTTTTGACATAAGAATATCATGGTCATGGTTCTGAAGCATATTTCTTGGGGACATGGAGAACCAAAGTAACCTGGTTTGTCCTGATCATCTAACTGGACTGCAAGTATGCCAGTGGTCTCTACTCTGCAAATGAACTGAGGACAAATGGAATTTAGTGGTTATTCCTGAAAAAAATCACAGAACACAATCCAAAAGAAAGAGGTAAAATAACAAACCCTAGAAATTTGACTGCAGAATTGAAATTACCAGATGGAGAGATTGGGGAGAGGAAAGTCAGGAAGGGGCACAATGGTTTGTGGTAGAGGACCATGAGTGCATTGGTGTGATGTGGTAACATACCTGAAGAGGTGTGATCCTATACCTCTAAATTAGATTTAGTGTTGTAAACCATTGTTGAAATAAAAAATTAAAATTAAAAAAAATTAAAAATAATTTAGGGTAGCTTAAAGGATTAGAAGATTAAGAAAGGAAGTCAAGTAGCTGGTGACTTTATCTTTAAAGCTATGAACAAAAATGTGACAAACAACCCAGAACAATGTAGTCATAAAACTCTATAGGAAGATCTTCGAAACAAAGGATGGAAGATCAATGATCGCTAACTTGCTGAAGAAAAATTTTCGATACCTTAAGTAAGAATACATCTTCCTTTTAAAGAGCACCAATAACTGAATTTAGGTCTAAATGAAGTAGAACTTCAGAGAGTTTGGACATCAGCCAAGCATAACTAAAGGTCAGAGACTATGAGATGAAGGACTGCTGTCCAAAAAGGAATAGAAAATCAGTTCTAAGGGAAACTAAGGATCCTTCCTGCCCATATAAATATGGTCTCAACTCAAATCTACCCTAGATTAGAAGTCTGAATAGGATGAGTTCTAGCATACTCTTTTCTTCCCTAGAGTGAGACAAAGTAAAAAAAAAAAAGATTCTTTTCATGAAATTTCACTAGCCAAATTTAACAAAAATGGTCTTTAAATTGGAATTGTAGGTTTGCTTTGAGGTAATTAGCTCTTGCTATATTCCAATTTTGCTTTATGCTTCTTCTTTTTTTTTTTTTTTTTAAATCAAGGCATTGGTTAAATGAGTCAACTTGACTGACCCCAAAGTGAAACAACTTTGCAGACATCAGGCAAGATATGTGAGAAGAGACCTAAATCCCCCCACCACCCAAGTCCTGCGAAAGTCACTGAAGCAATCCAAGGTGGTGCAGTCGACTTAAGAGAGATGTAGCTCCTAGTACTAACAAAAATTCTCAGACAGCTGTAGATATGAATGTCAAATGTCTTGGGTCTCTTCATAACATTGTTTCTAAAACCAAGCAGACATAAAGCAGAAAATCAAAGCTGTTCCAAAGTATTGGGAGAATAGAACCCAGAGAAGAAGGGCCACAAATTTCTCAGGCTGCTTAACAAGAAATCCCAAACCAAAAAAGAGGTCACTTTGTAGCTGTGAAACTCCTAAACACAGGCCAAGCAAGGGTCATTCAGAATGAAAAAGTAGAGGCAAACACAAAATCAAATTGATTTCGTGTCTTAGGAAACCACGGGAAAAAAAATCTTTCTGGATTTGCTCTATTGTCACCTTTTATTAATAGAGTCTGAAATGAAGCATTGAGATTGCTTTGGTCATGAAGATACCCTTAGGCAAAAACTATTAAATTTTTTTCTCACGAAGCAAAAGTAAATAAATACAAGACTCTGGGGTTGCTGTCAATAAATACTACATTTCATAGTTCATCACGCTTGTATTTTACATAGTTTAGAGTTAGTGTGACAAATATGTGCTGGATACTTGGCAAATTTTTTTTACAAAAGAAAATTAGGTTCCTAAGAAATATCTATTTTATGCTTTCAAAAGGCACTGATTTTGACTGCATACCATGGATTGTTTCTGAATATGACATGGAATGTCAATTTATATGACCTAGTTTTCCATACTGTCTGAAAGTGAACATCCTTTTTTTGGTATGATTTGGAAGGCTATTTTTTGGGTCTGGGATGCTATTATCATTAGTCTGAAAAAATGGGGAGGCATTTTTAAGAACTAACTATGTCATACCAATGGGGAACTCCTTTCAAGAAGCACGGGAAATCTACAATCAGAAAAAAAACTGATTTAATTCTATTCTTTAAGTATTTGTATGTATGAATCAGGTAATGAATTTTACCAAGATATAAAAGCAAATACTGTAACAAATGTCTTCTACTTACTTATAGCTAAGCATAGTTGATTTCTGACATTGTGAATATTTCTTTGAAATAAACCTCACATACATTTATGTGTAATCTGTATTCCTATATATTTCACTTATTGTAAAGCTTTTCTGATTTTCTGCGTATGCTCAGTGAATTAAGGATGATAGTGTCAAGAGCTACTTTGAGGAACTAAAGAGGGCTGCATGATATGAGGCAGGTGATGTAGTGCTTGAAATTATGCATAGACATGGAGGTCCAGAGACATAGGAAGAAATCTGGATTGACATTAACTCAGTTTGGGAGATTCTAGATACAATTTTGGGCTTTGAGATGTCAATATTTAAGGGTGTGCAGATTACTGGAATTCCATAGGAATATCTTAGTGATGATTATGGTGGTTAAGGGGGATGAGAGCAAAAATCTAGACAGCCCCTTCAGTGAAAATAGGTCTTTTTATTTGTTTAACATATTGAACTTCTGTGTAAGTTTTAACTGGAAGCTATGTTCCCATGTTGCGGGAAAAAAAAAAATCACTGGCTCAATGCCCTTTTTACCAACACCCCTTCAGGATCTACCATTAAAAAAATTATTTATATATAAATTTCACATCAGGATCTATCATTTTTTGACACTCTAACTCAGTTGGAATTGATTTCCTTTGAACTGCAATCATTTACATATTAGACTGCCTGTTTATCTGAGACAAGTGAAATATTCTCCACTTAGCCCATTGTGTCAGGAGTGTGTCAACCATTTGTGGATCATTGGCAGTTCAGGTGTATCTAGCCTGTTCACCATGCAGTGATTTAATGCCTACCATCATACTCACTGCAATCATCATACCCTCTCTCCTTTCCTGTCACTCTGAGTGACACGCCAGCTGACAGTGTTATGAATAGGAAGGTTTGGGCAGAGTGACTGTCAGAATATTTTTACCGTGTGAAAGGACATTTGTGGAATGTTGTGGCATCATTACCTCTTGCCCCTTAGAGAATGTGGCATTGAATATTGGGCTCTTGCCACTCTACCCAGCATACCAAAATGAGTTTCTTGACTTGTTGCTTATTACAAAGTATTTAAATAATACCTTTACCTCATAAAGCTTGATGTATTTATCTTTGTGTCTTTCTTGATGACCTAACTTAGATTTTACACATTGACTTAAGATTTAGCTCAAGTCTTCAGAACACTTTGGTAAATGCTATTACCAGAATTAGAACATGCCCCCTGAGTTGCAGTGAGATTTGTGCTAAAGTTCACAATGTGAATTTGATAGCTCTAAACATGAGATATGTACTTGCTGCGTTTACTGAAATCCCTCAGTCCCCTATCGCTTTCCTTAGATTTCAAAGTTAAGGAATTGTCCAGTATGTTAGCTCAGAATGACCTGATGTGACTCAAGTATTATTCTGGGCATGATTCTGTTGCCAATTACCTTGGTCCACATGTTTTAATGTGAACTGGATTGCCAATATAAATGAATTGATTGCATATAATTTCTTTGTATCTTCTATTGCAATAACATTATATTTCTTTTGAGACATTTCATTATATCATATTACAACATGACATCTTGATATAAAGTAGTTTTAAGAGGACTCAATCATTTCTTAGTGCTCTTATTCTAAATATATGAGCTTTTGCAGTCGAGGTGTATTTTACTGGTAAATTCATTAACCTCTAGAGTTAATGAGTAACTTCATTAATCTCTAGAGTGTCTTGGATTGTGTTTAAAATTATGTCAAGTTTTCTCTCACTCCAAGCCAGAGCAACCATGTGGTAATATGAAAAATGTTTCTATTTTTTGATTTATTTATTATTTTGTTGGGTAGCATATGGCTTACTGTGGCTATTTGATTTTATCTTAGAAAATACATTCACTGTGTCTCAGATTTCTAGCTAGTTTTGCCCATAGGTGAAGTAGGTAGCTGTGTACATGGTGTGAGATTTGAGGAGACTCCAGCTTTTAAAAAATATTTCTCTTATTAAATCATTTGACGTTAGATGACTTTTGGTCTCCATGAGTGATCTGTTGAAATGAAAATAGTTCTAGATGGTTAGTACATGAACCTGCCATCTGTCATTAATACCTTCGCATAGATTTATTTAACAGACCTCTGATAATTAGCTGCAAGATAGTGACAAGAAGATTTGATTTTCTTTAAGGTGGATGGCAGGTGTGCAAGATTTGGTATTGGTTTAAGTGGAGGGCAGGACAGCTTGAAGTAATGGTAGGTTTTGAGTAGACAAGGGAAGCATGCTGGCATAAGGCATGTGAGTGCAGGTAGTGGGAAATAAAAGGACAGAATGTTTATAGTAACTTTACCTTATACAACATTTTCCCAACAAGGAAAAAGAAGACCAGTCTTTTATATGCATTGGCAAAGGCTATATTACTTCATGGTACACATTAGCGGATTCAGGGGTGGGCGGGACTCTGTACACTCAAACCAACTGCCATTCTTTCTTTTCAGAACTACTCACATCCCTGCCTCTAGATGTTTTTAGTGCTTTAACATGCTAACAGTTTCTTAAGTTCTGCAGCATGGATTGCTTTTTTTTTTTTTTGGCTTCATAATTTCAGGCTTAGGTTTCAGTATTATCTACTTTGCTAAGTCACTTACCACCTGTCCTTCTGCTTTCCAGCTTACAAAACTTGTGTTGACATTTCTCTTTTGCTGTCGTCTCTCATGTTCTCTTTATCCTTTAGGGTTTTATGGCTTTTAAAATTCTTTGTTGTCATTTTGTAAGGTTTCAGGAATGAGTGGAGCTAAATGTAGCTGTTTAATCTGCCATGCTTACCTGGATTTTCCATCATTCACTTTTAATAGCTGTATGATATTCTGTGTTCTGTTGAATGAATATGTGATTTATAAAATATTTACTATCTAATACAACATGAGCCCCAAATGATCAGAATGGGCACTAGGCAAATTTGTAAACATGGTCCTGAATGGGCCTGCTATGCAAGTGTTAAGCTTTTATTTGTTATATTGCTTGGAGATTCAACATATCCAGGGGAAAGGACCAAGATAATAAAATACGGGATGGGTGCTCATGGGAGACACAGCAGAAACTACTCACAGGCTATTATTGAATTATGTCAGTATTTTATCAGTGAATTTACCTGTATTTATGCATGCTGGATAAACATCAATGAAGGATGTGTCGTGAACCAACCAACCCTTTACTGATGGACATTTATATTATTTTTCATTTAGTGATGTGCATGACAACTTTAAGCAAACTTTTTCTTACAACTTTGAATATATTCCTGTAGCACTCCTTTTCATCTTTACTACATTGAAAACAATCAATTACAATAAAACAATCCATTACTGATTTTGTAGACAATTTCTAACTTACGTTAATTCAACTTATTTATTTTAAAAAGTATGTTCTGAGACTTCTGTTTCAAGGATAATGTAATAAATGCACTTTTACCTATTCCAACAATGAAAAGCTATGGAAATTTTATATAAAACAATAAGGATATTACATCACTGTAAAAACATTATATGCTAAGAAGACATAATGATGGTAAGTATCTATGGACCAATAACAGAGACCAAAATACATGACATAATAACTGATAAAGCTAAAAGAAGACATAGACAAATTCACAATTTTTAGTTGGGAAATTCAAAACATTTCTCAAAAATATAAGTGGCAAAAATCTCAACCAAGATGAATAAGGCTGTCCTATCACTATTTGATTTAAAAACATTCTATAAGAAAACTTCAGTTCTAGATTACTCCATTAGAGAATTGTATTAAATATTTCAATATTTAAGACCAATTCAGTACTTTTTCAGGAAAACTGAGGACAAAACACTTCCTCATTTATGCTACAAAATTATTATTTCCCTGATACCAAATTTTGACAAAGAATCACAAGAAACTAACCATCAATATCACTATGAACATAAATGCAAATATCCTCAACAAAATACTGAACATCAAAATCCAACAATATGTAAAATGAATCTATACCACAACCAAATAGATTGCATTCCAGAATTGCAAGTGTATTCAATATGCAAAAATCAATCAACATAATATACCTTATTAATAGAAAAAGGATAAAAACTACAGGATCATCTAAATAGGTGAAAAAAGCATTTTATAAATTTCAACACCTATTCATGATATAAACACTAAGAAAAAATAGAAATACAGGAACACTTCGTAAATGTGATGAAGAAGAGCTACAAAAACCCTAGAACTAATGTTAAACTCAATGGTGAAAGACTGAATATTATTTGCCCCAAATTAAGAACAAACTAGTGTGGTCACACTCACTCTGCGTTCATCATATTTTGGAAATTCTAGCCAGTACAATGAGGCAAGACAAAAACATAAGAAGACATGCTTGTTTATGATGAAAATTTCAGGGAATCAGCAAAGATTTTCCTAGAACTAATGTTAAGGTAGCAAAGCATCAGGATATGTGGTAAATCTAATAAATTGATTGTATGTCTATATACTGGCAATAAATATATGGAACCCCAAATTCAAAACCTAACATTTACAGTTGTTAAAAATGAAAAACGTAAGGAGAACCTAACAAAACATCAACAGGAGTTGTATTTTGAAAACTATGAAATTCTCCTTAAGGAAATCACAAAGGATCTGAATAAGCAGACATATCTTTTCATGGATTAAAAGACTCACTATAATAATGCTATCAATTCTGAATAAATTGATATTTAGGTTTTACTCAATTCTTATAAAATCTCAAAAAGACTTATTAATATCTATCTATATATATAAATATAAGATTATTCTAAAATTTACATGGAAAAGAAAAGGAGACAGAATAAAAATTTTTAAAAGAAAAAGTGAGGCAGCAATTTATCCTGTTTCAAAATGTGTTAAATGGTTGCCATCATTAAAACTGATAGTGATGGAGGGGTAGATACATAATTCAATAGAACAGAAAAGAAAATCCAAAAATATGCATAAAACATGCCCAACTAATGTTTGGTAATGATGCAAATTAAACTAAATGGAGAAAAGGTATTCTTTTCAATGAATGATGCTAGAGCAATTGAACATCCCTAGGTGAGTAAATGAAACTTGACCTAACCTAACACCATGGTAACTCAAATATTAGTTCAAACTGGATCATGTACTTAAATGTAAAATGTAAACTTTAAAACTTTCAGGATAAAAATAAAGAACATCTTTGGTACTTAAAAATTAAATTCTTAGATTTGACACGACAACCACAATCCATAAAAGGAAAACTTTATTATAATTTACTGCTTTTGTTCCGCAAAAGACTGGGTTAAAAGTATAAAATGGAAAGCTATAAAACATGAGGAATTATTTACAAATGACTGATGTGCAAATACATAGTATCTGCAGTATTAAAATAAAAACCCTAAAATCTTAATAGTAAGGGAAAAATTCAATGGCAAAAGACATGAAGAGACATTCACCAAAGTGGTTATTCATATGGAAGATAAACATATGAAGAAAAGTTCAAAATTACTAGCCACTAGGGAAATGCAATAAAACCACAATGAGCCATCACTGTACGAGAATGTATGAAAAGAAAAAGACATCACTAAATACTGGCAAGAACACAAAGAAACTGAACCACACATACATTGCTAATGTAAAATGGTCTAGCTGTTTTGGAAAATAGTTTAGCAGCTTTTTTTTTTTTTATAAAAAAATGCAACTACAACATACTCTAGCAATTGCACTCCTGGCTTTTATCCCAGATAAATGAAAGCTTATTTTCATACAAAATAATAAACATGAATGGTTTCACTAGCTTTATGTATAAAGCCAAAACCTGGAAACAAAGATTTTCGATGGGCAATGTTTAGACAAATTTTATATCCATATCATGGAATACCACTTGGCAATAAAAATGAATGAATTTTTGATACATGCAAATCACATTAATCTCTAGAAATTGTTCTAAATGAAAAAAGTCAGTGCCAAAATGTTATATACCACATGATTCCATTTATATGATATTTTTGCAATGATAAAATTGTGATAATGGAGGACACGGTTGTGATCACCTGTATTTAAAGAAATAGTTGAAGCCGGCATGGTGGCACATGCCTGTAAGCGGCAGCCTAGGAAGCCATGGCTGGGGCCAGGGATCAAGTTTCGATTTCCGCTGGGGGCACAAAGCGAGACCTAGTTCCAAAAAAATATAGCTGGGCATGATGGCGTGTGCCTGTAATCCCAGCTACCTGGGAAACTGAGGTTGGGGATTGCTTGAGTCTGTGGTACCCTGGGCAACGTAAGCCTGTGGTTCCTTGGGCAAAATTAGTGAGATCTGTCTCAAAAAAAAAAAAAAAAAAAATATATATATATATATATATATATATATAATAAAGAAGAAGTTGAAAGAGAGGGAAGTGGTGTGGTTATAAGATATCAACTTGGGGAGTCCTTGTGGTGATGAATCTGTTCTGCAGTTTGCATGTATCCATAACAATATCCTGGTTGTGGTACTGTACTAGAGTTTTGCAAGATATTACTATTGGGTGAAACTGTTTAAAGGGTACAGTTTATCTTTCTGTACTACTGCTTGTAACTAGGTATGAGTTTACAATGGTCTAATTAAGCTTAAGTTTTACAAAGAATACTGGCAAGGATATAGAGAAAAAGGAATCATAATACACTGTTGGTGGAAATGTAAACTGATTCAATCACTATGGAAAACAGTATGGAGGTTTCTCAAAAGATTACAAATCGATCTGCCATATGACCACCCAGCAATTCCACTCTTAGATATATACCTGAAAAAAATTAGTAATATTGCTCTCTTTGATAGGATTCATTAGTTCTAAGTGCTCCAAGTTAAGCTCTCCTTCCAAGCAGAGTTTTATAATTTAAAGTGTAAGCACTGGTAAAGTCAACCTTCCAACAAATAAGATTTGGTCAAGTAAATTAGGTTACATTATTTGATGAATAACTTATAACAACAAAAGTCATACTTTCAAAGAATATAAATATGGATTATGGTCATGATCTATTATTAACAAAAAATGAGTTAAAGAGCTATATAATGAGACATAATCACAATTTGTGAAACTAAAATATGAATATAATTACTAAGCATGACCAAAAATTTATTAAAAAAACACTCAGATTCCATCTGTTCAAAAATTTATACAATAATAATATATGACTTTACAAGTGGAAAAAAAGTTAAATTTTAAGAGACTTTTCTAAAAATGTTTTCCCAATCCATGTTAAAAATGATGAAGTCTTGTATATAGTTAAAAACTCTAATAAGCAATTCACTCACAAAATTATACTTTTGTTAATATTAGAAAATAATCAAACACAATTCTTGATTTTGTTGTCAAATAGAAGCCATCGAAATGTATGGCCATAGCCTGTTATGTCTTAGAATGAACAGAATTCTAATAGTTATACATTTTAACATGTTGATTTCTGTGAAACAGAAACAAAAATGGGTTTACTTTTTCAACCATATGGCATTAAGTTCATTCAGAAAGGAGGCAACAAAGTGCAACAAACATGAGCTTTAGAGCAAGAAGCCATGGCTTCCAGTCCCAAGCCACCACTAACTAGTGGTGTGACTCATGTCAGTTATTTTCTTTGACTTCTCATTTTTCTTCTATAAGTAAATGGAGAAATTAATTGTTTTTCCTTAAGGCTTTTTAGGTGGAGCAAATTAAATAATGCATATGAAAGCATTCCATAAAGTTTTAAATGTTACAAAACTATTCTTTACATTTCTGTTTTTCATGAAATAAACAAATCCTTCGGTCCACTTAGTGACTATCTGAATGCACATTACTAAATATAGTGAGTACTAGCTGGTATCAGTACTCACTGCACTGCAATTAGAGAGGATGCATAGGGGGTAGCTATATTTTATAGAATATTGTTATTATTATTATTATTATTATTATTATTATTTTGAGGTTATGTATCGCTATGTTGCCCAGGGAACTGCAGACTCTCGTGGCTTGGGTATCCTGGACTCAAGTGATCCCCAGCCTCAGCCTCCCAGGTGTCTAAGATTATTGGCATGCACCACTACACCCAGCTATTTTTTGAGACTAGGTCTTGTTATGTTGCCCTGGGTGGGTCTCGAACCTGCAGTCTCAAGAGATTCCCAGTCTCAGCCTCCTGTCCTAGGCTTGTATTGAATCTGTGTGCCACTGCGACCAACTCTAGAATATTATTTATGATTCAAATATGTAATATTCTATAGCGGCTTCTATCATTAAAAATGTCCTAAAATAAATGCCCATAAAAATGTCCTAAAATTATTTCTCAGAATGCTACTTGAGTGATGGTATAGACTTGTTTAAGTATCATTCCTTTCCTGCCTTTCTATTAAGATCATATGTAGTTTCACAGAATTATATTTTTGAGGATTTTCCAGTATAGGTGTGTTATTCATTTTCCATCAGAATTGACTTAAACTTAGAAACTTACTCAAACCTGATGGATAGTCTCTCCGGTGGCCTTCCAGTTTGAAGAATGAGCAGAGTGAAGAAAAAAAAATCACTATTTTTTTTATGTCTATTGAATTGAGTCTTGTTAAAATGCACTGAAAGGATCTCAAATAGATCAAGCAATGAGTGCAATTTTTGTGGGTTTGGTTATGTGGCAGTGAACCTATTAACAAATATAAAAAATTGAACTAGAGGAGTGTTTTGTGAAATTTTCAAAAAATCAACAATTTCATATAACAGTTTGTCACCTAACTTCCTTTAGCAATGCAATATTTATACTTTTCTTTCATATTCTATTTTAGACTAAAAAGGTTTGATCTTCATCTTGATATAAGAACAGATAAGGTTTTCTATGCTTCAAGTGGCTGAAGCATAGAAACAGATTGCTGAAGATGTAAAGTGTATAAAGAAAATGTCTCAAGAATGAGCTCCAAACAGTGAGGAAAGTAACCCTCTTTCTTTTGCTGTGAGATCAGTTTACACTTATTCATCCTGTCATCTTGTGTACCAGTGCCCTCTTGTGAGAGATATTGTGATGAGTGCACACATTTTGCTTACTTCCTCCCAGAAGAACAAGAAAATGCATGCTAGACAGGGAGGCAAGCAACTTTCATTCATTCGTTGTTTCCTCATTTCCTTTAAATTTTTAAGAATTTTGTCTTTTTATTTCTTCTCCTTTTCATATACTCTCCCTTTAACCTAAATCATTTTCCTTCTCCTTCCTGTTAATAAGTCTGTAGAAATTTTTACATGGTTATGAAGTATTTGGAGTCTTCTCCAGTCCCAACATCAAAGCATGGGCAATGGAAAATACAGAATCATTTGAGCCTTTAGCTCTTTTTCAGATTCATCTTCCAAGGCTTGAAGTTATTGGGACTGAGAAGAGCAGTGTTGTTTGGGAACAAAAGGAACAGGACTGTCTGCTGCTGACTGTAATTTCAAGGTGTATTACAGAGTTCTGGGACAGAAGTAAAGCTGTAAAACAATTCTGAGGGGCAATAATTTTCTTATAGAATGAGTCTCAGATTCCTTGTTTGTAAAAAAGGGAAGATAACATATAATTAGCAGTAATCATGGGAGAAAGGTACCAAATGGGAGAAGGGCTACAATCCTTGGAGAAGGATTTAATTGCCTTAAATTTCAAAATTGAAGTAAGAAAATAACCAAAGTAGACTTGTTTGCTGGACAGCTGGCAGTCATGAAACATTTTTAAAAATGGCTATTAGTTTTCTTAAAAAATGGATGTGATGGCAGTGGATAGCAGGGACTGCAATTAGGAGCGAGTAAAGATGGGTAGATTATGTGATATTCTCAAATGATGTGTAATAATAGCTGCCAACATTTATTTTTTACTAAATATAGGGTAAAATGGTAATCCTTTTTAATGTTTTATCTCTTTGAATTCCTTCAGTCATCTTATGAGAAAGATGATACCTGTTATCTACATATTACAGGTGAAGAAATTGCAATACAAATTTCCCTAAGCTGGTTTTCTAACTCCAGAGCCTTCATACTTAGCCACTGTTGTGCACTATCTCTAATGTGTCATTCAGTAACTCCCCAAAGTGTCATCCATTACTTGGAAGAAAATTTGACAGTTTAGGGTTCTTTTTTCTATGTAGAGCAATGATTCAGTTACCTTACATGATTTGGGTATTAAGTTTCTTGAATATGTGATTTTTGTACCAGCAACTGGAGTTGTAACAAACTTTCAAAAAAAAAAAAAGATTGTTAATAGTGGAGAGCTTACTAAAATATACCACAAGCTTCACTGCCTTTGTAAGAGTTTTCTTGAAGATGACTGATTCAGAGTTTTTATAAATGTCAATCCTCTTACTGTGTTGAAATGTCACAAATGTTTGGAAACTATTTCGATTTAGAATACAATGTGAATTTATAGTGAGGCCTTTGAACTCATCTATTCCTCTTTCTTCCACTTAGCGATTCTTTCAATTATTAGTGAGGGCTTATTTGCTTCCATCTTTGGCTGTGAGTCCTCAGATGAGTAGTAAGGACTTTGTCTCTTTTGTGATATACTGTATCTGATTACAGATGTCAGAATATTTTTCAAACTTTTAAAAGTTGATTACATATATATATATATACACACTTTTTTACATTGTTGTATATCCTGAGGTTCTCCCACCACTCTGTCACCTGTGAACTGCCATCCTAGTCTCCCATGCCTATTCTTCCACTGACCTCCCTTGAACTCCCCCTCCTGTGCTGTATACTTTTGTTCTGCTGTCAGTTTATTAGTTTTAACTTTTTCTTGTCTGTTTTTTGTTTGTTTGTTTGTTTTCCCTATATCCCACATATAGGTGAGACCATCCAGTATTTCTCTTTTTCTTTCTGGCTTATTTCCACTAACATGATTTCTTCTAAGTCCATCCATGCTATCACAAATGCATCAAATTTGTCTTTTTGATTGCTGAATGATACTCAATTGTATACATATACCACAACTTTCTGATCCATTCATTATTTGGGGGCATTTAAATTAGATGCCAGAAATTATTCACCTTCTAACTGCAAGGTTCTCCTTTTTGACCAACATGTTCCCAATTCTTTCACACCTTTCTTAACCCCTGGTAACCACAATTCTATTGTTATTTTTTAAATATTATTATACTCACTGTAGAAATTAAAAAAAAACATATAAATGCTCTCAATAGTTCTTATATAATTAAATGAGGTTTAGTTAATACTTGCTATAAGCAGCATAAGATATTACTGAGTTAAATCTGTAAGGACTGCTAATTCTTAGGGAGGCCTGTAGCATTCATTATTTATTTGTGAAGTGATAGGGTTTTGTTTACAGCAAAACAATGAAATGAAACTGTAATCCTGATTCTTTGAAGGAGAAATTTGTTTTTGCAACAAAGTAAAACTGTTTGCATTTATAGAAGAAAATATTCTCAAACTCCGTCTAAATTAAAGGTTGGAAACACAGATACTTCCTGTGCTGTAAACATACTAGAAATCATAAGACTTCCATATTACTGAGCGGATTTCTTCAGCACAAGCTTGCAAAATAGTTCTAACACTTTTCTTTTTAACAAGTTGTTCTCATTTGTGTGAAAATTGTCAAATGAGAAAGGGGGCATATGCCATTCTGTTTACATAGCTTGTAGATCAGTCTAGGAGACTAGAAACAAATCTTCTCAAAAGGAAAGGTTTTATTTGATAGGAGGAAATTTTTTAAAGCAGGTGAACCTATGGATTTATTATATTCAGTTGGAAATGTGTCATTACAACCAGACTCTAGAACTATTTTCCCTTGAAGAATTACTAAAGAGGTTACAACTTTCTCTAGGATGATTTCCCTGGGAAGTTGGACCCATTTAAAAATTGAAAATATTATGAATGGTATGTGGAATGGTGCTACAGAATTAAAAACCAAGGCTTTATTTACCATGACTAGTCAGCAGGTTAGTTGTGCTACTGTGTGTTTCATTATCTTAAGGTCATTGTTATGGGTCAGATTGGGGCTAACCACAAAATGTAAGGCAGAAGCTTGGTTGGGCGTACTTTGTCAATCACTGTGAACGTATGTTGCAGACTTATCAAATTATGATTTTTGTCCTTAACTCCAAGGCCCTGATTAGTGTCTGTTAGAATACAGAATGGCATCGGGAATTAAAGCTGTAAGATCAACATGGAAAAAGTTTTTGAGGTTCATGAAGTTTGAAAGCAAAGTTGCTCTAACAGTGAGTTACATTTTAAATGGGAAAAATGCACAAATTCTTGTGCCAATGTTGACCTACTAATTAGTGGTGGCTGTCAAGAACTTTGTATCAAGGATCTTCAAGTTCATGAGCGCTGAGATTCTATAGTAACACATGCCATGCATCTGAGAGTAGGAGATGGGCACAGGTCGGCCAAGTGGTTGCTTTCTTTCCCTGGGTATTGATGCAAACTCTTGAGTGCATTCTTTTCATTCTAGTCCTGTCTTGCCTAGTCACTGATATTTTCATCCAGTTCCCTCATCATGGTACGCTGTGATCAGGCTAAAGTTCCCTATCGAAATTAAGGAAGGCTTTGAGGAATCTGGCCTTTGAGATCAGTATACCTACTTTTTCTTATTATGATGGGATCATCTCTTTAACTTTGCACAGGAATGTGGCCATATCATTCTTTATTCCTGAGGTTCGCTGTATTGTGAGACAAACTTCTGACACCATGGTTCACAGTCTCCCATGAACCACCCGGACAGTTTACCTTTATCTTCCAGTTGGTTGGAACTGGTCAAAGGCCCTCATTAATCTATTTGCCTGTATTAGCTCTGGAATGAATCGTTCTCTGGCAGCAATTGGATCTGAATGAAGTTTCTGCTTGGATCTGAATGAAGATCTCTTTGAGAGCTAAAAACTCAAATCTGCCCTCTCATCTACCTTGTCCTATGCTTTTGATTTGGGAAGAATCCCTAGGCCCAAACCACTATCCTAGAGATTAACCAATCATCTTGCTATTTCAAATTTAGCCACTACTAATTCTTGTTTACCTGCCCAGAGTTGACTATACATTCTCTTTTCTTAAGCATTGGTATACGTGCTGTCCAGATTTTTAGTTCTAAGTCTACCTACTTTCTGGTCCACTCTCCTCAGTTGGAAGCTATAACTCCCTCATTTATGACTCACCACTTTCTGTTATCTTTCATCTATTACTTTTTTAGATTATGAATTTTGCATGTTATAAACCCTTATGCTAGTTATCCACCCTCTCTCCAGAATGTACAATTTTCCAATGCTGACCAAACAACAGCAGCAAAAAAAAAATTCCAAACCATGTCAGGTAGTTAGGAGGTGGGTGTGGAGCTTGGTGAATTACAGATGGTGGCCTGCACCATAAAATCAACACAGTGGAGTACAATCTACAGGAGAAATCAGGGTCTTCCAAAGCCAATCTGGGACACATAGACCAGAGCAGTAAGATTGGCTGCCTTAGCAATGTCTTTGTAGCAGACTCTGAATATTGTGTTTGAATTTGAATCACATGTTTCAAACATGCATTCAACCAGAAAACAGAGGGATAAAACAGTGGGAAAACATTTATGTTTGTTCATAGAGTAAGTCTGTAACTCTTTAAAATTTAGGATTCTATACTATGGTAAAACCACTTTGTATGCAGGCTTATGTTTTCAAGACTTATTTTAAGAGCACAAAGGGACTTTGGGGATCTTGTGGTCCAAAGTACTAATTTTGCAGATGGAGAAACCATAGCCTGAAGAGGTTAAGTTCCTTGTCCAAGGTCACATAGTTGGCTAGTGGTACAGCTAGGACTAGAAAGAAGCCAGGTCGTCTTACATGCATTCCTTTCTAGTCACTACTCTGTCTCTCCACTGTTGCATTGTTTTCAAATTATGAGTGACTCAGCTTCACTTCAAAGGGTAAAGAACTAATTTCCTTCTGATTTAAATGAGGCAGTCACAGGGTTTCACACAGGAAAATTGAAAAATGATATATGTGACTTATTTCTTTGTTCGTTTTCTGTTTTTGTCTTTGGATCAGGAGGCAAAAGGAAGCTAGGAGAACAGTTGGAAGCAAGACAAAGCAATTCAAATGCTGCCATGAAGCAGAGGGCACAGACATTAGGGGTATTGAGCTAACATCTGCTCATTGTTGAAGTGTAAACAGGCAATTACATCTGTATCACTCAGTGGAGAGATGGATCAAGGCTATAGCTGTTAGAGTCTCTGCTTTTAAATTGCTCAGTCTAGAATATATGAAAATTGGCATGAAAGGGAGTGGACTACTCCTTACTAAGTGCACCAAACTTGGTACTGAGGGAGGACAACTTGAAAAAGATCCAAATCTAGTTGGAGGATATGGATTTTCTTTTAACAAAGGGAAAATGGAGACTCCTGGTTGAAGGGAAAATTCTCCGATTTATTATGAAATTGTTAATCTGAGATCTCTATTTAGGATTATGCAATGATCTGTGTGCCCAGTACAAATTTAGAGCTGTCTACTTCAGTTATTCATTTTGCTATTGATATTAATGCTGTCCATTCATTTGTTCACTCATCATTGAAAGTGCACACTGATAATTCTAGGCACTAATCTAGGTGCTAGAAATACAATGTGAGAACAAACACTAGTTCTTGCTTTGGAAAGGTTGCATTGTACTGTGCAGAGGGGTAAATAAAAACAATACATTCTGATAGAGGATGTGATACATTATGTATCCTCCAAGTACTGTGGAATCACATGGGCAAGGCAGCTATGAGATGGCTGAGATGGACAAAAAGGACTTTCTGGAAAAGTTATATTTGTGTTAATCTCGGAGGAAACATACAAGCTGGACAACAGATGAAGGAAGAAATAAGAGAGAACCGAACATTCAAAGACAAAAAGGCTGAGGAGCTTGGCATATTTTGAGGGGCACACAAGATGTTCAATCTGTCTGGCTTGTAGAGTTTGAGAAGTGGGTCAATAAACAAAGAAAAGCTAGCAAGGGCAAGAAATGTTGAAGTTGACTGAAACACAGGGAAGACTATATAATTTACTATGATCTAAATATTCCAAAACTCAGTACTTGTTGTAGGAGGCTGCTGTAGTGAAAAGATTGTGATCCTTGGAATCAGACAGATTCATGTCCAACAATTTCTTAACTGAAGATTGGGAAAATTATTTAACTACTTTAAGTACTTTACTTTGCCTTTAAAAGTGGGAATGATTATTTCTGCAGAAATACTTGTGGGGAAGAGTTAATCATATGAAGTCACCAAGCATAGAGGTGAAAATTAATGGAAATTAATCTTACATTTTTCCTTAACTTCTTCCATTGGCAATTTGACTAATCCCTCCTTCTTTCTCTACCTCCAGGGATTTGCTGTGTTTACAGAAATTGTAGGTGTCTTGACATATTTATATCATAGATGACAGGTAGAAAACAGCTTTGCTCACCCTCTGTCCTTATGTTAGTAAATGACAGACAACCACAATCCCCACAATTGATTAAATCTACTTGCCATTGGTGGGTGACATATTTAAATGATTCTGTCATAAACATGAAACATGAAGCATTTTTGCAATTTGTAATCAGAACTTTACCTGCCAGAAATTGTTAGAGCTGGAGTGGTATTGAATCATTCTTGTACTTCCCCCTTCCCCAGACCTAACCATCAGCAACTTGCCTTTTGGGAAAAATGGACATCGTTTTGTTTTTTTCTCCAGTGTTTCATATGCTGATTCTTTTGCTTTTTCAGTGATGATATCTGAATATTTTTATATGTTCAAATGAGGTCATTTCCATTATATTGTATTTATGTAAAAAATCTTGAGAAGGTAAGGAGTTTATTAAACCTGATAGTCACTCTTAATAGTCACTCTAAATTAGAGTGACTGTCAGCTTCTTATTACCTCTGCATAGATTGGGTGTGGAGTTCATCTAGAAGATTTTGAAGCATTTTTCCTCTTAGATTACCAAAAATACTTGATTCTTAGAATAGGAAGGAAGCAGAAGAGTTACCAAGTTTCCAATCACCTGTCTTATCCTTGAATCCTTGGTTTAACATTGCTGCCAATTAATTATGGAGCTTCTTCTTTACTAGATTCAGTGATGGGACAAGGACCCTTTATCACTTAAGGCAGCCCATTCTATCTTTACACTGCATTTACTATTTAGAAGACTAAATTAAATGTATTCTTTTAAACTTTGTTCCTACATTTATGACTTACAGCCATGTGAAATAAGTCTAATCACTTTTAAGTGTCTCAAATGTTTGGAACCAATGGATCGTTGACAAGTTTGCTCCTACATTAAAAAATTTCAATTTTCATCAATGGTTACCTATCAGAAGCACTCTAAAGTGTCCTTATCATGCTTTTCAGATGCTTATTAATAACCTTGGAATGTATTTGCCCATATTCTTCTTCAAAGTTAATGCTGTGTCTACTCACAGTGTGCTGCATCCAGTACAGAACTGTCTGTAATATCACCTGCTTTCTTCTAGCGCTGCAGCCTAAAGTCAAACTAACTGTTTTTGGTGGTCATGTTAAAATGCTATTTTTTTTAAAAAAAAGACAGAAGCCAAATGTTTTCACTAAGATATGGGATATAGTGAAAAAATAAACAAAAGCCTTGAGGAAAAGTCAAAACAAGGTAAACACCAAACTGAAGCACACAACTTTGGGCAGGAGGGAAAGGGGGGGGAATGGAGGGGAGGGTGGGGGAGTAAATCCCTGGGATTACAATGATGTGAAATTTATATATAAATAAAGAAAAAAATTTAAAAATGCTATTTTATAGTAAACTTACTATTGACTAACTTACTGTCCCTCACAACTAGTCTTCCTGCTCTTTTTATATTTTGTATATGCTTTTTAGTGTAAATTATCTTTCTCATCTTCTGCCACATTCAAACATGATCCATCAACCTTATCTCTTCATTTGAATAATTGACAAAGCTATTGAATATGAAATGCCAAGTTTCCAGAAAGAAACAACCCTGAGCTCTGAGAGAATATATTTGTTATTTTAAGCCAGGGAATGAAAAAAAGAAAAACAAAGAGCCAGGAACATTTTCAGTGAAACTATTCTATTACACAATTCATGAACCAGGAACTTGATGAATTTTATGCAAAATTTGTATATGTGTATATATAAATACAGATCTACTATTTTTCTATATATATATATATTTCTCTCTTTCTGTACATATATACACATATATATTTTTTTTCTGGAATAGACCTCTATAACTATATTCATAATCTCTAAACTGCTCATGGTCCATATATTAGGAATTCATACTCTACAATTACATCAAAATACCCTGACTACACAGTAAAATCTGTGGGAGTCCAGTCAAGGAGTCTATCCTGAATGCATGGGATTCAAGAAAGACCTTATGAAAGGCATTTGCCATGTGGATTGTCTTAAGGGAAATTTAGAGTCTCTTTAAGGAAGAGATGCTGTTCCTTTAACTACTTAAAAGAATTCAGATGGAAGATCTGTTCCAGGAAGTGCTGACTGTGGGCTAGATACCGGTAGACAGGGAGGAACCTAGCAAGATCTGTTTGTTAAAATTCCTCTCTGGCCCATTGTTTTCTGCATAGCCCAGCAAACATTTGTTTGCCAAATGTGGGATCTTTTCATCTTCCCGTGAGCTACCTTTTTTGCTTTGAAGCTCTAAGCCCCTATCCTCTTCTTCTTTGTGTAGGATAACATATCTGTCCCCATTTTGCTCAACCATTTTCAAAGTCTTTCATGTCTGTGTAGATTCCTCATATGTAAAGTAATGAAATTTGTTTTTCCTCCTTTCAGTTCACCTGATGTTAACTTGATTATTTGTAGGCAGTGGAGAACCTAAGTGGAAGGAGGAATCTTCCCTCCCCAACAATGTCATTGTATTCATATATTGGCATAGCTCATGCCTCTGATTTTCAAGACTATTGGCCATGTCAGAAAGTAAAAGAGAGTTTGAGCTAACCATCACTTAACATTTTGGGGTTTTATGAACACTTTTTAAAAAGTAACCTATTCTGGAATCATTCCCATGACTCAAGTAGTTAATCATTCATTGAACAAATAGTTATTTAGTACATGCTCGGTATAAGGAATGATTCTAAGCTCTAGGATTACAACAGTCAGCAAGACAGACAAGGTATTTACTCATATGCAGCTTATGTACTCTTTAGAGAGATACACAACAAACAAACACACAAGATAATTTCACATAATGGTGAATGATCTGAAAAAAATAAAATAAGGAAATGGGATAGAAAGTGATTGGGAAAGGGCAAGAACACTAGATAGGTCAAGGAAGGGCTCTATTAGAGAATTGTGTTTTAGCTCAGATCTGGTTGACAAGGATTTATTCTACAAATATATAGGGAAAGAATAATTCAGGCAAAGATAATAGCAACACAAGGCTTTGTGGCAGGCACAATTTTGGAGTGCTCAAGGAACAGAAAGAAGATGAATGTGACTGAACCATAGTGAACAATGGAACAATAAAAAGTGATGTAGCTTAAGAGAAAGGCAATGTTGTAGCAGTCATGGTGAGGAGGGTAGACTTTGTTCCAAGTGCAAAGAAGGCTGTAGTAAGCATCAGGGTTTCATGGTCTGATTTACTTTACTCAAAGAGTCTATTTGCTGTATACAGAGAATGCATTGTAAAGAGGCAAAAGGAGAATGGAGATACTTTGCTTACATATAATTGGAGAATCTACATGCTTTATTCTGAAAAAATAGGAAAAAAAAAGGAGTGAATCTCCTGCAGTTTTCCACATTCTCCATGATTCCCCAAAGATCACTAATATTGGTTTAGTAGTTGTATACATTCTTGTATTTAATTCATATATCTAACTCATGGAACCAAAGGCATTTAAAAACACTGGAACACTAGGTTTTTTTTACATGTGTATTTTTTCTCATTCTCTTCAACCATTTTAGGCTTCAGTTATTTCTTAGCAAAGGTTGTTTTTTATACTTTCCAACCTGAAAATAATTCTCTTTGACAGGGAAGACAGAAACAAAATAGGATTTAAAAAAGTCTACTTTCCTCATGTTATCCATCACCCTGGACAGCTCTCTGGTTTATTTAGTTATTCACTTCCATTTTTTTCCTGCTACATCATTATAATTTACAATTGTATAGTTAGAATTGTCTTTTTGAGAATTTCCTTGAACCATATCTTGAATTCCAGGATCCCATTCTAGGCTTGCCATTTACTACCTTGGATAAAGTATTTAACTTCTTGTGTCTGTTTATTCAACTGTAAAATGGAGACAATAATATCTGTCTCTTAGAGTTGTGATAAGTTAATGAGTTAAATATATATAGTGCTTTGAACAATGTCTGACACATGAGAAATGCCTGAATCATAAGGGTATGGTCCTCAGGTTCACCCCATGATGCTGTTCATGAGTTATACTGAAGGTGTCTATTTTTTCTGATTATCATTTAACAATTGTTGGTCTTCCTTCAAAGCCTTATTTCTCTGTTACATAACTATCTTTTTTATTTTGCTGTAATTAACATACAGCATGTACATGACACAATGACTTGATGTTAGTATTTTGTGAGATAGTGGCCACAGTTAATATTTGTCACCATCTATATTTACTAAGCTTTTATAATGAGAAATTTTAATATCCTTCTCTTAGCAACTTTCAAAGACACAGTACAATATTATTAATACAGTTACCATTCTGTATATTACATCTGAAGACTTGTTTTATAACTGTTAGTTTATACCATTTGATCCCTTTCACCCATTTTGTCTCTTCCCTCCCCAAACTCTGGCAACCACCAGTTTGTTCTGCATATTATTCTGAGCATTTTAATTTAGAGTCCATGTATTAGTGAGATTGGATTATTTTTCTTTCTCTACCAGACTTATTTCACTTAGCATAATGACTTCAAAGTCTATAGCATTGTAAATGGCAAACATTTGTTTTCTTAATATCCGAATATTTTACTATACATAAGTGCATATATGTAGACATATATGCATATATGTGAATATATGACAGTTCATGTGTTTGTCTAGTTCATCCATTGATAGACACTTAGTTTTTATCATATCTTGGCTATTACAGATAATGCTGCAATGAATATGGAGGTGTATATATCTTTTCAAGCTAGTGTTTTCTTTGGATAAGTGTCCGCAATTAAAATAGCTAGATCATATTGTACCTCTATTTTCAATTTTTTAAAGAAATGCCACATTATTTTCCCTAGTGAAAGCACTAATAATATACATTAGCAGCAGTACACAAGGGTGCTCTTTTATCCCCCACATCCTCACTAACACCCCTTATTCTTCATTTTTTGGATACTATCCATTTTGGGAAATGATAAACTGATATCTCACTGTGGTTTTGATTTTCCATCCCCTGACAATTAGCATCTTTTCATGTACTTATTGGCTACCTATATGTCATTTTTGGAGTCTATTAGAATCATCTGCCTTTTAAAAAGTTAGATTGTGTTTTTTTTTGTTTATCAGATATATGCTTTGCAATTATCTTCTTCAGATCAGGAGGAATACTTTTTATTTTGTTGATGATTCCCTTTGCTGTGCAGATTTTATTTGGTGAAGTCATATTTTGTTTTTCTTGCTTTTGGAATCAGATTCAAAAAGTCATTGCCAAAGTCAATGTCATTAATCTTACCACCTATGGTTTCATCAAGGAGTTTTATGACTTCATGTTTTATTTCCAAATCTTTAATCAATTTTGAATTAATTTTTGTGTGTGTTGTAACATGGTGCAGTTTCACTTTTTTTTTTAATTTCCTTATTTTATTTATTTATTTATTT
>PVHY01012894.1:0-43006 GCA_004024945.1 Uropsilus gracilis | reverse complement strand
GTTCGAGTCCCACCCGGGGCCCGTAGCGAGACCTAGTTCCAAAAAAATAGCTGAGCATGGTGGCGCGCACCTATAATCTCAGCTACCCGAGAAGCTGAGGCTGGGGATTGCTTGAGTCTGTAGTACCCCGGGCAACGAGAGCCTGCGGTTCCACAGGCAAAAATAGGAAGACCCAGTCTCAGAAAAAAAAAAAAAAAAAAAAAAGAGAATATATGTGAGCATGTTTTGAAACTATACTCTAAAAATATTATTTATATCTTGTCTTATTGTGCAATGGATTTGCAAGAGGTTTAACAAAATAAGATAGAGTTCATTTCAGCAGCACACAGTAAATTGGAAAGATAGAACACTAGCATGGTCCCTGCACAAGGATGACATTCAAATTCATGAAGCATTTCGTTAAAAAAAAATGTACGAGATCATCAATTAAAAGTAAAGAAAGAACCAAAAGAAAAGAGGACACATGAGCCTGAAATGACGTTAGGTGCATACCTTGTTTGCTGTGGGCAAATCTCAAGGCTGCTGGTAAACTGTAAAGTGTTATCTGATTCAATAGAAGGGTCACTTGAGTGGTGTTTCAGGGTGCCCAGCATGGAGATCAGCAGTTCACAACAGGCCTGCCAATTCTGGGTGGCTCTCCATTGTACAGACTAGTCCCAACCTCACCGTCTGCATTGATGCCACTGCTTTAATTCAACCCAGACCTGCTTAAACCTGAAGGCAGTCAGCTCCTCTCATCATATTATCCACCCCCACCCACCCATACAGCCAACATTCCCTCCCTCTGGCAAAAGACTTTCCTGGCTCCCAGATGTCAGATATTCATTAAAAAATAAAAATAATAAACAATAGGTAAGTAGGTAGGTAGGTAGATGGATAGATAGATGGACAGATATGTAAATTACACATCCCATGAAGTTCATCTTTTTAATGTCCTATTCAGTGGTTTCTAGTATAGATGAAGAGATACTTTGAAGCTCCTGTATCGAACCATACCAGCCTGGACTCCTTTGCCCCATGGTCCTCTCGGTTTCTTTTTCTTTGCTCTCTCCTCCTTGCTTTACTGTTATCTTCCTAAGAGTTCTGGAGTCAAATTCTGGAAAAGTTACCCTGTATTTATGGCATTTTCCACCTCTGACCCATCTCTTTGGCTGGATTCCCTGTTAGATGGAGGATATTGAAAGCAGTAACTGCAGCTGGAGATGGTGGGGACTGTACAAAAGAGCCAGCAGCATGATCTGCACATTTGCTAAGACTGAGGAACGCCCAGTGAGAATCCCAGCAGCAAGAGGCTGTGGGCATGACCGGCCCAGGGAGCTGTGGCACTTGACAGATCACATTGTCAGACCGTGACTCACTCCTGCTGCAGTCTGGAAAGTTGAACCTCTCAGCTTTCCTTCAAAGGAGAACCGCTGGAACTGTGGGTGGACCCTCCAAGCAGTCCTCAGCGTCAGGACCCCTTAATTCCTGAGCTGGACAGTTCATGCCCCTTGACCTTACATTGAGAGTTCCACATGTTAAAAGGTCATATGTTGGGAGCCTGAAGGGAGGAAAAAAAGGTGTCCTCTTTGTGCTTCCCAAGAGGGTAGAGGGAATGATCTGCGCTCCTGACCTTGCCCAGAGGTTTGGCCTCTGCTGACCAGCTGTAGGGACCCAAACCCCAGTTCTGGAGATAGAATAAAGTAAACTTCCTTAAGGGATCCTCTCTTTATTTTCTTCCCCTGTCCCTTGATCTCATGGCGTTCCTACGTGGCATTCACATACCTCTTTCTTCTTGTCCTCTTTTTGTCCTTCCCCCTCAGGCTTCTCCCCATCATTCTACCACATCCTGTTCACCACATCAGTCCAACATATCTTTCATAACATAAGAGAAAAGGGGAGGAAAATCTTCCTTTTTCCTCTTACTCATTTTAGGATCTCCTCTATTTTGAGAGTCCATTGAAGTTCAGACCTCAAATAAGATTGCCACACTCCAAATATCTGGGAGGTCTGAACTATCACCTGCTCCAATTCTAGCATATCACACAGTCCTGCTCTCCTTGCATGCTTAACCAGGACCTGACTGGAATGCTGAGGTTGACCCAGAACTTCCTATTTGATGGGGGAGACAGCTGTGTCTCTGGGAGCCCCAAGTCTGGTGAAGAAACAAACTGAAGCAATGAAAGACTATTTTACAAAGCAATCTGTATAAAACTGCAAATCCTGCAAAAGTGTGAAGCTACAAAGTGTGATTGGGATTATGACAAGAGTCCTTCAAAAACTCTATGGGAATCATCACATATATATATATAATTGTGTATATAATCACAATTTCTATAACTCTCCTCAACAAAGTCAAATGAAGAATGTGTGCTCTGTCCAGGGAAGTTAACTCAGGGATGAATTAGGGGAAATGCCCTCTGAATTAGGGGTGTCTTTAGGAACAACTGGCAGCTGACTCACTGCAGATTTGGGACCCAAGCCCAGGTCTTCTTTTTTTTTTTTTTTTTTTTTTTTGAGACTAGGTCTCGCTATTTTTGCCCATGGAACCACAGGCTCACGTTGCCTGGGGGTACCACAGACTCAAGCAATCCCCAACCTCAGCTTCCCAGGTAGCTGGGATTACAGGCGTGCATCACCACGCCCAACTAATTTTTTGAAACTGGGTCTCACTATGTTACCCTGAGCAGGACTCAAACCTTGATCCCTGGTCCCTGCCGCAGCTTCCTAGACTGCTGTTTACAGGCATATGCCACCATGCCCGGCCTTCATCAAGCTATTCTTTTTTTTTTTTGAGACTAAGTCTCGCTACTTTTGCCCATGGAACCTCAGGCTCTCGTCCGGGGTACCATGGACTCAAGCAATCCCCAGCCTCAGCTTCCCAGGTAGCTGGGATTACAGGCATGCATCACCACGCCCAACTAATTTTTTGAAACTGGGTCTCACTATGTTACCCTGAACAGGACTCGAACCTTGATCCCTGGTCCCTGCCGCAGCTTCCTAGGCTGCTGTTTACAGGCATACACCATCGTGCCCAGCCTTCATCAAGCTATTCTTTTTTTTTTTGAGACTAAGTCTCGCTACTTTTGCCCGTGGAACCTCAGGCTCTCGTTGTCCGGGGTACCATGGACTCAAGCAATCCCCAGCCTCAGCTTCCCAGGTAGCTGGGATTACAGGCATGCACCACCATGCCCAGCTGTTTTTTTGGAACTAAGTCTCGCTATGGGCCCCAGGCAGGGCGGGACTCGAACCTTGATCCCTAGTCCGGCCGCTTCATAGGCTGAAGTTTACAGGCACGAGCCACCGTGCCCAGCACATCTTAAGCTCACTTTTACACCCACCTCACCTCTTCCTTCCATCCCCAACCCTCCACCCCCTTAGCCACAGCTGACTTGGAAGCAGGGAGAAGGAGGCAAGGCCAAAAGGCTTTTGTTTTCCAAGGATGGAGAAATGGTTGAAATCCCGGCATCTCCCCCAGAAGACAGAGGCAGCTTTGGATTTCCTGTTGCTCCAAACACGGGCCAGATAATTAGAGACAGATTTTTGGGCTTGGGTTGGGAGGTAAAACTTGAAGCACAGTCATCAAGCCTCCTGTGAGTTCATGTGTGTGCGCGTGCGCACACATTGCTTTGTTGGGGTTTCTTTGTTAGTACTGAGTGTGTGTGTCATTGTAAACATTGTCACATTTTGAGACAATACTGTGCATATCTGCATGTGTGCATGTGTGCTTTTGTGGTGTACCTGTACTGCTTGTACTTGTTAGGGTATAGGACTATGTGTGTGCAAGAAAGTATGTGAGCATGTGTCTGGGTGTCTCCCTTGTTTTGTTTTCTTTTGTCGGAATTAGCCCAGCCTGGGGAGCCCTCACTAGCTCTTTTCGGATCTCATTACTCAAGACTTGGTAATTTAATGTAAAACAATAATTAGGATAAAAAATAAAAATGTCAGGAAGGCAGATGGCCTTCAGGGAGAGGATGTGAAGGATAGAAACAGCTCAAGAACAGTCAGAGGGGAGCTCAAGGGGAGAACTTAGAAGGCAGAGGGTCTCTTTGAGGGGTATAAAACCCCAGCTCCCTCCCACCCCAACATTCACTTCTATAGTGGAGAAGGCACCACACACTGCCAGGGCCCATCAGTTTTCTCCACATTTCCAAGGTCGGGCAGTGGCAGGGAGAAGGATGACCAAGCCCCTTTTTTCTAAGTCCCTCTGTGTACACTCACAGATGTAGGTTCTGTTCGCTACAAATGAGATACAGACCAGTTGGAAAGTAGCTCAATTTGTAATAACACTTGGAGCCAGCCATTGTGTACCTGCTGCATGTTGACCTCAGATTGGTCACTTTACACACTTGTTGTGTCACATACATGGGTGTAGATGCATGTGCATATGTATGTATTTCTGTATGTCTAATGATACCAGTTGAAAACTGGGCATTGCCTCTTTGCAGAGGGAAATGAGGCTTTAACCTTCCTTGATTTCCCCCAAGTGCTCTTTCATTTGTTCATCCAACAGATTGTACTGAATATATGTCACCTATCATCACCACCATGCCAGCTACTGAGAGGGATGTGGAGATAAACAAGACATAGTTCCTGCCCTCATGGAGACCACCCTTTAGGGAAGAAATTTCAGTGATACTGCAAGGGTTGAAGTTCTTGTCCATCCTCTAATTGGGATCTCGTCCATCCTCACCTCAATAGTGAGGTGGCTATTACAGGACCAGGACTTTTCAGATTGGGGGCACAATTTAGTCCCAGAACTAGCTGTTCCTTAAAAAGACATTTGAGATATGGGCTGGCTGGAGAGAAGTGGTGATGGACATGGAGGTGAATGCATGCCCTGGAGGCTCTCAGGCAGCTTGGGGAGCACACAGCCTGCCAGCCCACCATCAGTCTCAGAGCCGGGCATAGCTGTGTGGACATGATGTCCACCCCTTAGATGGTCCATCCCTTTTGGCAGAAGGAAGTCAGGAAGCAAGGGAAATGCTGCACCCTCTCCTCTCTGAACTGGTCTCAGAGGTCCCAGGGTGGTTGGTTGGGGGAGCAGGGAGGGCAGAATCTCCCACTAGCTCCTGGCAGGCCTGACTCAATTCCCCAGTGCAGCCGCCTCAGTGCCGCCTCCAGCATTCTTGGGCCTAAATCGCTTCCAGTTTGTTTAGTCAAAACCCTTGGCCCCAACATCAAAGCCCCTTTGGAGTTTCTGGGGGTTGTTGTTCTTATATGGTGTTTATTTCAGAGATGGTTCTGTTGTCACCGGCTGTGTGGGGTGGGACAGGAGGGGCTGCTGAAGCCTTGGCTTTAGAGACTCCAGGTTGGTTTGGGGTTGGAGGGAGATTATTGGACTGTTTCCAAGGCAACTGCCCACAGGACACTCTCTCCCCTATGTCTGTGTCTACCTGGGGATTAGGGGCACAAAAAGGGAGGTTACCTACTCCCCTGCCAGGGCCCCACAGGGGAGATGCAAGTCCTTTCAAATTTTTGCTAGACATTTACTCTGGGCTTCCAGGGGTGAGGACTACACAGTATCTCCCCTCCTCATCTTAAGGCCCAGGGGCTTACTCCAAACAAGCAGTGCTACATTCTGCACCTTACCCTCTGCACCTGGGCCTGGGACTCAGCTCCTTCTGTTCCTTACTCTGTCAGGAGAGCTTGCTGTGTATGGAGAGTCGCTTTCTTTTAACCTGATCTGCTGGCTGGCCGTACACACAGCTATTTTAACTTAACTTCGGCTTCCTTTGGATTTGGATCTGCACCTTTCTTACCCCTGAGCTCCTGCAGGTTCCAGCAGGAAAGGGCCTCCTTCCTTGCCCCCCCCCCCCCCCCCCCCCCCCCCCCCCCCCCCCCCCCCCCCGCACCTAGCACTATGAGAAGAGGGGTCTCTCTGCTTAAGTGAGGTAATCGGAGGAGCTGCTTTCACAGGGCTGATAGCAAGAATACAGAGCAGGTAGTGTGATGAAGTAGGAGCTCCCTGGGTCAAATTTGCAGTGGGTGTGGAAGAAGACAGCTCTGGACCTTAGCCATGCACCAGAGCAGAAACAAAAGGAAGAGAGATGCGGGGACAGGCAAGGGCGGGTAGGGGGATGTAGGTAAATGGAAAGAGGGGGGGAGGAAGGGAGAGAGAGAGAATGAGTATGTAATAGGCCAGGCCTTTCATAACCAATAATTGAAGAGAAAAGTTTCCAACCATGATATATAAGGACAGAGTTCTCCCTCTGTTTAACTATCTTTTCCTTAGAATGCTATGTTTCTAGGGGGTCTCCAGACCCTCCTGAACTTTTCTATTCTTCCTCTACTACCTCATCTCCCTGTTTTATTTTTTTCCTATTGTCTTTCTGGATTTTGCCTTTCCTACGCCTTCTTAACTTGACAGAACACTGTTCTGTCAGTGTTCCAGACAAAAGGGACTGGAGTGCCCCAATGGGTGCTTTTTAGCCTCCCCCATTAGCTACTTCACAGTTGCTAGCTGAAAATAGGAGCCCAGTTGGGAGCGGTGGAGGTAAGACTTAGAGCAGACTTATGTATTACCCCTGCCCTGAGATAATGGAAACGGTTCTGAGTCAGAATCTCCTGAGTTTTTGAACATTTGTGGGCCAAGAGGTCTTTACAGGGACCCTGGTCTAGGAATTTGGCCCCCATCCACAGGTGAGTTTGCTCTGTGAACTCTCCCACAGAGAGACTGAGGGTCCCCCCAAAATGTGGTAATTCAGAGTACCTGGACACACCCTCCTCCTTGTCAGATGAGTGTCTTCAGTGATCCAAGGAGCTAGACTCCTGATTGAGGGACATGCAGTTTTGTACTACTCTCTCCTAGGATAGCCCCTTGGTTCAATCACATAGCAGGTGCCTCCCTCTCTGCCCCAGCCCCTCACTCTCTGCCCACCCTGCCTTAGCCAACTGCTCATTAGTTAGTTATGTTAATTGTGGTTGTAGCTGGTGATTAAAACCATTGGTTGGACTGAGGGTTAGCGATCTACATCCCTGGCACAGTTACTAATCCCTTGGAAATATGTTTTTAATAATCATAGGGGAGGAGGTCAGGGTGGGTGGTCCTGGGAACTGGGATCCAGTGTCTTGCTCCCCAGCCCTAGGTCCCGTGGTTTCTCCCAAGCAGGCACTCTGGGATGTGCTGGGGCTAGAGAGTGACTTGGGAAGACTGGCAAATTCTCTAGCAGATGGAAGTGGTGGCTGGTGCACAGCTGCTTCTACTAGCAGGGCAGGGGCAAGGCTGTGCCAAGGGTGTGGGTGGTGCGGCTAAATGGAATACCCCGGGTCAAGAGACTTTAGCCATGTGGAAGGATTAATTCTGAGCCTGTATTATTCACCCCTTTGCCAAATACTTAGGGAGGAACTGTGTGTTCCAAAGATCCCCTTACCAAAGCAGTCTAGTTCCAGGCTTCCTCCGTCTCGCCCTGCTAGAAAAGCCTGGAGTCAGAAGGGCTCCCTTTCTGTTCCCTTAGGTTCCAGGCTTCCTGTCCCATTCTCATTCAATTTATGTACTGTTTTTAATAATCTATAACTATAATTGTTATATTAACAACATAATGGCAGGGGCATAATAAATGTAAACTATATATTAATGTATTATCTGTAATAATATAATTATCATGACTAGCATTTTATTGACTGCCTACTTTGTCAGGGCCATATATATATATATTTTTTTTTCTTATGTTCACAATACCTTGCCAAGTAGGCCTTATTATCCTGCTTTATATATGAGAAATCTGAGATTCAGGGAGGTAATGTTACTCAAGGTCGTAGTGCTAGTAAGAGCGGGGCCAACATCAACCGTAGGTCTTTAACTTCAGATCCAGTCTTTTCCATGCCTAACATCATTGGGAACTTGAAGAAGAAAATGATACATCACCAGTGTTATTAAAACACGTGTGTCCCAGCTTCCCAGACACGGCACACATGTTCTGAAAGTTAGATGACAGCACAAAGGAGCATTTAATGGGCTGATAGCAGGCAGTATGGGTGAGGCCCAGGGAGTAGCCCTGGCAGCAGATGCCACTGTTTTGGAGGGGAGAGGGGCCACTCAGGGCACTGAAGACTTGAGAGAGAAAAGTGAGGTGAAGGGTTGGGAGGAATTGGTGGTGGTGGGAAGAGCAGGAACAGAGGCAGCCGGGTGGGAGCTTAGTGGTTCTCAAAGACCACGCTGGTCTACTCCAGTCTGACAACTGCTGCCCCCACCCCCCACCCCTATGGTCACTTCCCCATAACATTTGTGGGGATTGGAACAAGAGTACAAACAAAAGGCCACACACAAAAGGTCCAAATATTTAAATTTTATAATCAAGTGAATAAACTATTAGATAAAGTGTATCCCCCCTACTACCTTGAAAAATCGACTTTCACTAGGACTTCAGAGTCTTGCGCTGGAACATGCCAGTGCTGCCCCTGTGCCTTGACCTCCCTTCCTCCATCTCTCCCTACCAACAGTATTTCCTGAGGACAGCTCACAAACTTGTGTGTGCAAACCCCGACTCCTATGCCCACCCGTCAGCCCTCACAGTACCCACCTGCCTGTAGCCTGCCCTCAGGAGGGTGGATGGGAGAAGAGCTTACAGGCCTTGGACAAAGTCTAAATCTTCTAGAGTCACTTGGATAGGAGATTCTTGGCATAAGGAGGCCTGCCCGCACCTCATGTGTCAAAAGAACTCAGTAATGAAGGTAAATATTTTAGTGCCGTAGTTACACCTAAAATTTTTTTTATTTGTTGATTTTGTTAATTTGTTCATATACCCATATAATTTGATGAGTCCTCCACACCTCCTGATGTACACATGCTTCACTTACCTTCCACCAAAGAAAGCTCCAATATTTTCTTAAAGCCAAAAAAAACCAAAAAATTTTTAGTTTTTAATTTATTTTTTATTTTTATTTTATTTGTTTATTTATTTTTGAGACTAGGTCTCGCTATTTTTGCCTGTAGAACCGCAGGCTCACATTGCCTGGGGTACCACAAACTCAAGCAATCCTCAGCCTCAGCTTCCCAGGTAGCTGGGATTACAGGCATGCGCCACCATACCCAGCTATATTTTTTTGAAACTAGATCTTGCTATATGCCCCCAGCAGGACTCGAACCGTGATTTCTGGCCCTGGCCACAGCTTCCTAGGCTGCTGCTTATAGGTATGCACCACCATGCCCAGTCACAAAAAAATTTTTTTAATGTCACAATTGTTGGTGGGGCGGTGGTGGCATGCACCTGAAATCCAAGTGCTGGGAGGCAAGAGGTCAGGGATCACTTGAGTTCTCAGGTTTGAGACTACCCAAGGCAACATAGTGAGACCTGTTCTTGAAAAAGCAGCCAGGTGCAGTGGCAGGCTCCTATAATCCTAGCTACCTGGGGCTTGAGTCCACGGGATCAGGACTACCCCAGGCAACATAGCTAGACCTAGTCTCAAAAAAAAAGCCACAATTTTTAGTGAAGACAGGGTCAGTATTACTGACTGGCTGATTTTGCTTCATATTTCAATATAGCTCCATACAGTTCTGGGCCAGGGATCCAGAGCATACTCCAGAAGGGAGAGCAGATGGGCCATGTAGGCTCCAAGTAGGCACAGCCATGAACTCTGCTCTGTGAGGTGGGGAGCAATTGGGGGTTCACAGAACAGGGACCCTCTTACAGGGAGCCTAAGGGTGACAATGTGAGCTCCAAGATGGCGAGCATCTAGCTGAGGATCTGGCATTTAGTGGACCCTTAACAAATACTTCTTGAATAAACAAGTGAATAGCACTATCCAAAATCATCACTGTCATACTCATCACAGGGTCACCAGAATGGTTACTCAGTGCAGCTCCCACCTCACAGCTATCATCGCATTGGCTGGTTCTGCGCTGTGAGTTGGGGAGCAGAGTCAGGAAACCTGTCAAGACTTGAAGGAAACAAAGCTCAGGTCCTGCAACAGTTTTGAGCAGAAGGAGGTGAGACTGTGGTTGAAAGGTGTGAGCTCCAGAAGGACTGGGTGGACCGTCATGGGTCTCAAAGGCTCAATCAGTTTGGGCTTGGAAGTTGTGAAGAAGGGGAAAAGATTCTGGCTTGGCTTGTGATGAAGGAGGGAGAGGCAGGGGAGAACTGCTCCCAGAGGACCATGGGGAAGAAGGAATGAGCAGGAATGGGCTGCAGGGGAGAGAACCACGGAGCCCAGCAGGAAGAGCCCAGGGCCTGGAAAGAGTGATGGGGGTGTGTGTTTCTGCAGCCAGTAAGGGCCTGGAGAAGGGGAATCAAGCCTCCTGGTGTGGATCCCAGAAGCCAAGAACAGTTCTGCTCCTCAAGAAAGGTTCTGGTGGCCACCTCCCCATCAACTCGAGTTACACGCTGGTGTTTCCTATTTCAGGCCCTAAGCCCTTGCTGATTGCCCAGCCTCGGCCCACCTCCTCCCTCCTTCTTGCTTCCACCTTCCCCAGGGAGGGACAAACACACTTGATGTATGAAGTGTTTCCACCTCCAAGCTTGGAAATCCCACAAAGGCTTCAGTGTGTGGCAGCCCCTCCTCCCCTTTTCCCCCCTCCCCCCAGTCCCTCCCCTTCCTGCTCCTGTCTGGGAGTCTGGGAATGCCTCCTTTTCCTGGGGGTGTCAGAGAGACATGCGATGGGTGGGGAGGTTCCTTGTCTTCTCCAACTCTGCCCCAGGCAGGTGGGCGTGGGTGAGTGTTGGGGTGCAAGATGATGAGCACTGTTGTTTTTGGCTTTCCATCAGAGTCAGGCTTCAGAGGCTAAGGGGGGCGGAGCTTGGCTGATACATTTACCTCTTTGCCTGCCCTGCCTACCTCACTCCTAGCTGCAGCGGAAGCCCCCTCCCACTGGCCAGGGGAGTGTTGCATACATACAGGGACCCAAAGAAGAAAGAAAGCTGAGTTTTCAGATGATACCTTTGTGCCAGGCATCTTACTGGACCATTTTACAAGAATCATTTCAATTCCTTTCCAGAAAACTTTTGAGGTAGGATTTTTACATCTGAAAATACTGTGCAGTACTTGAAGTTGGAGGCAGTGTGGCTGTGCTCAAGACCATGGGCTTGGGTGACAGGCAGACTTGGGACCAAATCCCAACTCTTGAGTCATTCCCCATCCCTAAAGAAAGGGTAATAGTCTCTTTAAGGGCCGGTGGAGGTATTAAGTTATTGTGCATGAACTACTAAGCGCATGGTAGGTGTGGAAGTTGAGACTACCACTGTACAGTTCCATAACTGGGAGCAGGCAGAGCTCCCCCTGAATTTTCCACTCCCTGAAATAGTTATCTCAGAGAACAGGAGCCCAGAGTTCTGTCAGTGGGCTTGGATTCCAGATAGTCAGGCTAACCAGAGGCAGTGTGTGTGTGCCAGGGAGAACACCCTTCTGACTCCCAGGCGCCTCTGTGCAAATGCAGATCGTGTGCTTGACTCCAGAAGAGCCTGAAGTCAGGGGGCACTGAGGACACAGACACTCCACCTCCAGAGACCCACAGGCGTGGGGGAGGATCCACCCTACCGAAGTGGGTGGTCTCTCTGGCCAGGCTCCTTTTATGACTCAGGGAGAAGCTGCAGCTGGCTCTGGGCCACACCAGCCATTCACACTGCTGTTCACATCACACGCGTCCATCACTCGAATTCTTCTTGCCACCCGTGCACAACGAAGAGTAGAAATGGACACCCATGGGTGTTTGGAAGAATGTTTCATGTGTGAATGTGTGCGGTTACGTGCTAAGCATGCAGGCATGGGAACCTGGTAGCAGATATGCTTGGGGTGCCTGCACATCACACCTCTGCGTGTGAAGGGTGCCTGGGTGCAGATGCTTTTATGATCACACAACTCTGAGACCTACCCTGGGGTCTCTGGGTGCATATGTGTGTCATGTGCCAGGATATGTGTGTGTGTCCACGTGTATGACTACATGTCAAACAAACTCCCTGGGGCTGGGGCTCTGCAGGAAGGGTCAGATGACAGTCTGAGACACTTTTCATGTGTCAGGAAGACCAGGCTCCCCTTTCAGGAAGCCTTCCCAAGGAAAATAAACTAGCCCACCTCCTGGGGCACAGGGGCATGGAAGCTGGGCTGGGGAAAGAAAGAAGGTGGCAGAGTGTGGTGGAAAAGGTCATTAAACAAGGTGGTTAAATGATCCCCCTTTGATCCCACCCTAAGAACCCCATCCCTATCTGAGGAAATTCTCTTTCTTTCACTTTGTCCTAAGAGGCCTTTGACCCATTTCTCCTCTTCAGATTTTTTTTTTTTTGTATTTTTTCTCCTCTCCAGCTCTCTTCTTTGTCCCTCCTTTCTGCTGCCTTTCCCCTTCCATTTTTTCCTTTCCTCCCCACTCCCACTACTCTTGACAGTCATTTTTGCCTTCTTTCGCACCTCTACAGCCGAAGCCCAAACCAGGTCTTCCTATGGGAACAGGTGATCAGAAATCCTGATTACTAGCATGGCAAGAGTACAGGTTGTTTTTTTAACTTTCGTCTTTCTGTGCCAGATTTCCGAAAGCCCCTGGCCTTTGCCTCTACATGGAGGGGATCTTTTTTCCCAATTGGCTGCTTGTGTGTTAAACCCCTGGCTTGTGCCAGGGACTGTGGTTGGTGTTAGTGGATTATAAGCAGGAGGAGCAAGTGGGCTTCACCTCATTGAACTTTCAGACTGATAGGGAGTCAGAAATTAATCAAAGCCACACACTTAAATGTCAGATTAAAACACCATTAAGGGTTAGAGACAAATGGGTACACATATGTATTGTGAGACCCTCTAGTGGCAGTTAACATGGTCAGGTGAATGGGAAAGATTAGCCTAGATTTGAGGGAAAAGTAAGAGTTAATTGGGTCAAGGACAGGAGGAGTTCAGTGTGAAGTGAAGGAGATTGTATTACTGTAGGCAGAGGAAATAGCATGTGCAAAGGCCCTGAGATCAGAGGGGCTATTTGTGTAACTAAAATCAGGCTTGTGGGGCAGGGTGGGGGTGGGGATATTAGCCAAGTCATATGCGTGCTCTCATGGATTGTATTAAAGATCATCCATCACCACAAAATGCAAGTGTGCTTTGTAAATGTGAAACATTATATACTTTTAAAAGTTAAACAAAAAAGGATAAATGCATTGAGACTTTTCAATGATTTTAAGTTGTTTTTTTTCCCACCACCACAGCATCTGCACATAGAATAATGGCACACAAGGCAAAATTCACAATCTATAGGTGATGCTTGATTCACTTATGAATTTCCAGGATCCCTATAGGTTGAAGGTCACTGCACTGGGGAAGAGAGGGAAGGAGAGCATAAAAAAAATCACTCCAGTGTGTTGCCAGGACTTGGGTCCGCAGAAGCAGGGCTGAGCTCAGCTCTGCACCCTCCTGTCATGGGTTGGACCCTGACCCTCTGCCAGCCCAGCCAAGTGCCTAGACCATAACAGCTGGGGTGGCTTGTGCTGGAAGTAGGGGGTGGGTAGGGAGACAGGCAGGCAGGCAGGTGCTGGAAGAGGGTTGAGACAGCTCAGAAGGGAGGGAAGAAAGAAGGAGCAAGTAGAGTGGCCCAGACATATCAGCATCAGCTGTGAGCTTGTTGGAAACTCAGGTTTTCAGTTCCCACCCTAGACATATTGATTCAATTCTCTGAAGTGAGGTGGCTTTTATGGTATTATGTTTTAATAAACCCACCAGGTAATTCTTAGGCACCACCTACATTTAAGAGCCAGAAGACAAAGTGTCGATGATCTGTGCTCTAGTCTGAATCACTGAAAGCTGGAGTTGAGTCACCAGCTGAGCTGTCTGTCCACCCTCACCCACTGCTTCGGACTCCAGTGACCCTCACACTTCTCATGGAAGCCTTACTGAGGAAAGGCACAGAAAGAGCATGGCTCCCTTATGCCCAGCCCCCTCTCTAATCTCTTCCCAGTCTCTGTCTGGCCTCTTGTTCTGAGTGGGTGGAGAGTGCCTCCCCCCCCCCATCCTAGCCCTTGTGTGGAGGTGGGGGAGGGGAAGTGTCTCAGGAGAGATGTCAGGCGAGGCTTCCTGGCAGACCCAGCTGTCCTTTCCAATCTGCACTGCCTGCCCTGCCTTCCCATCTCCCTCATAAGCACACCCAGCAGCTGCAGGAACCACCCTGCCTGGCCCAACTAGAGCTCCAATGTTCCCCAGCTCAGGGGAAGTGGAGTGCAACCTGTTCTTCCCTGACTCCCCTCCCAGAGCCTCCACAGGGAGCCCAGACCTACCACAGCCTAACCCACAGCATCCCCTGAACCCTTCTCTCCCTCCCTACAAATCTCTTCTGAGGGTATTGAGAAAAGCTGCCCCAAACCATGTCTTCACCCCATGCCTGCCCCCTGCCTGAGCCCCAGACTCATCTGTCAATTCCTCAGATCAGAGCCCACCCCCACTGAACACCACCCCACACTGTGGGTGGGATCCCATCTCCACATAGGCCAAGCAGCTGGCTGGACCACCTGCCACAGGAGAGACCAAATGGAAGACTGAGAGGAAGGACAGGGGTGGGGGAGGCTTTGAGGGAGAGGAAGCAGGGGTGAGAGGCCTGGGGCCAGGAAGTCTAGGATGTTAGAACTGGAAGGGATGTTAGGATCAACGAGTGCAGTCTCAACATTTTACAACCCTTCTGCAGCGGGGAGAGGTTGTCAGGGGCATCGTAGATAGAAAAGTGCTTTCCTCCAACTGACTGCAGACCTCTCCATTGCTCAGGGTCTTCCGCTGGGGGTTCCTTTAGTTACTCTGCCTTTCTTCTCCCCTTCACTCATTCTGCTATTCCTGACTGCCTGTAACTGAAATTTGGTTCACTAGCTCATCTTGCATTCACCCCATGCTGATTGTGTGTGTGTGTATGTGTGTGCGTCCATGTTTCCTTGCTCCAGGACATTCTGAGGGTGTCCCAAGGACAGAGGCTACATCTCTGCCACCATAGTAGGTGTTTCTAGAAGACAAAGGTATCCCTTCCATTAGAAAAGCAACTCCCAGAGGGCAGGGCCTCTAAAAGCAGGAACTGAGCCTCACCTCCAAGATTCTCTTTGACAGAGACTGTCCTGGCATTAGTCCCTTAGCCATGTGGCCAGAACCTGAGCACCGAGGTTGCAGTGAGGTCCTTGGGCCTGGAGAACTCAGCTCAGAGACTGACTATACCTGAATCGATGGCGTTTGGAGCCAAAGGGCCACCACTTTGGGACATGACTTGGGAACTCTCAGATAGCTGTTGGTATTCTTTGCCCATTTTTGGCAGTGATAATACCAGAGGGTTCCAGAATTATATCTACTATAGGACAGTGGCAGGTCAGGAGCATGACTAAAATCCCAGCACCCTCCTTGGGGAACAAGGAGGAAGATTCCAAATTTTTGTCACGGATGTTACCAACCTTGATGCTTTATGGTTACTGTTCTATCAGCCCTCCTGGGCAATTCTCTGGAGTTTGTTTGTTTGTTTGTTTGTTTGTTTGTTTGAGACTAGGTCTTGCGATTTTTGCCTGTGGAACTGCAGGCTCATGTTGTCTGGGGTACCACAGACTCAAGCGATCTCCAGCCTCAGCTTCCCAGGTAGCTGGGATTACAGGTGTGCCACCACTCCCAGCTATTTTTTTGGAACTAGGTCTTGCTACGCTGCCCCAGGCAGGACTCCAACGGAGATCCCTGGTCTCCACTGCAGCTTCCTAGGCTCACACCTTCTCTGGAATTTAGAGGGGAACTCACCCTACCTAAGCTGGAGGCCCTCTGCAATAACAGAGTCTTGTGGGGAATGAGGATGAGAGAGAGGTTTTTCTTTTACACTTGGCCAAGGTGTCTGGGCATGGCTGAAGCAGATGGCCCCTCTCCAAAGCTCCCCTGACTCCTGGCCCTCTGATCTTTCCTCTCTCAGTTTCCCTCTTCCTCCTCACCATCCAGAGGGCATGAAGATCTGGGATTATAATTCAGCAAAAAGCATCAAAGCTAACGTTCTCTCTAAGGAATTTGTCATAAATTCTTCCACCTTGCTCCCCAAGGAGGGTGCTGGGATTTTTGTCATGCTCCTGACCTGCCAATGTCCTATAGTAGATTTAATTCTGGAACCTCTCTGGTATTATCACTACAGCATCCAGTCCCAGGCCCCAGCTGGAGCTATGGCAGCGTCTGAAAGAGCATAGTAAGTGAAAGGGGACCATGGCTCTGTTCCAGAGGACCTGCCATAGTCCTTCCCACGCTGTGCTGGGCCTTCCAGAGTGCAGAGCACCTTCAAATGTGTCACCCTAAGAACACAGATGTAATACTCTGGCCACCAGTACTTTGTCCACCTGCCTTGATGCTAGAGAGTCTGAGCGCTTTCCATATCTACAGTACTCCTGTATGTGACTAACCTCATCCCACCCCATAGAATCAAGCATGAGCTCCTGATCACAGGGTCCTTATTAATTTTTTGTGGCCTTGGTAACCAGGAGAGTATGGGGAATATAGCAGCCATTCAAGTTTTGTGGGGTGGGCGGATGGACACCCCAAAAGATAAATATCTGTACAAGCTTATAAAGTGCATAGGACAGATCCTATCCCGATTTGTGGTTAAAGGAAGTAAGATGAAGAGAGGCTAGGAAATGTATTTAAGTACCAGTAGCAAGTAGAGTCGAACATCATGCTAGGCTCTTTTTAAACTTCAGTCCACCACCCTTTGTACTATATCCTGCAGTAAGCAGTGCCAGCTTAGAACCAAACCCAGGTCCTTAGACTCCCTACCCCCCAGGGTACTGTGTGTGGTCGCACAGGTTACATGCTGCACACCCCTAGGAGGTGCTGTACAGGTTGGAGTAAATGGCATATCCCCTCCACACCATCCCACCCCTGGTTGTTGCAGGGTGGTGGCTGATTCCACACACTTTTCGGCCCTCTTTGTGCACACAAGCACTTGGGGCAAGGGGAATTCTTCTCCTCCTTCTCCTCCCATTGTCTGCATAGCAGTTCCTGGGGGACTGATGAGGAATATATAGTATTCCCATCAGTCCTTGAATATATTCCTTGAAGAATATATAGTACCCCCTTGTGGTTCCCCAGCCACCCCCTCTTAGTTTCTGTCAAACATTACCATGGTCCCCATGGCCCTTCATGTATGCCCATACCCCACCTCCACACTCACCTCCTCTACACCACCCACAACACATATGTGCACCATGCAAGAGAGGTGCAGGGCACCAGATCTCCAAGCTCCTGTCTGAGAATCAACTAAGCAGGGGACTGAGACTGGGGCCTGGTATCCTGAAGCAGAGCCCTGTCCCCCTCCACTCGTGTGCAGGGCCCTGGCCCCTCCCGGGGAACAAGGCTGGGATTAATAAGCTGCCCGGCTCCCTCCCCTAATGGGCTCCAGCTGCACAAACATTCCCAGAATTCAGAGCCGGCTCTGTCTGGGGCGGCCCAGGCCTCAGCCCTAGCATTCCTGGCCCCCTCCCCCCAAGCCTGGGACAGCTGCTCCGGAACTCAGGCAACTGGCTGGGGATCGAATCCCAGTTCAGTTTTTCCAGAGGTGGGGGCATTGGAATGGTTGGGACTGGGGGAGGAGGAGGAGAGGCTAAGGGAAGGGGTGAACACATTCTGAAGGGACATCTCAGTTCTTGCTCTACCATACCTTGTCCTGTTCTGCTGCCCATGCTTCTCCCAGTATTGCTCACACTCTTACCAGAAGTTTCCTGGGGTCCAGCTCAGTCTTACCTAGCCTATCTCACCAGACAGTGCCCTCAGCTGGCAAAGTCCAGGAGGAGAAGGTGACAGGACAGGACTTTGAGGAAAGATAATATCTCCCTTTGTGTTTTAGGAGATCCAGCTGTGTCTCAGGTGGAAATCTATGGCCTGGCAGGAGCTTCACTCAATCAAATTCTTTTTTTTTTTTTTTTGAGACTAGGTCTCGCTATTTTTGCCCGTGGAACCGTAGGCTCTCGTTGCCTGGGGTACCACAGACACAAGCAATCCCCAGCCTCAGCTTCCCAGGTAGCTAGGATGACAGGCACGCGCCACCACGCCCAGCTATTTTTTGGAACTAGGTCTCGCTACGGGTCCCAGGTGGGACTCGAACCGTCATCCCTAGCCCCTGCCGCTTCATAGACTGAAGCTTACAGGCACGAGCCACCGTGCCCGGCTTCAATCAAATTCTTAATAAGAGGGGAGTGGGGTGGTTCCGGGAGCAGGAAAAAGAAGGAAGTGGGGTGCTCCTGATCCCAGGGTGTTTAGGGACCCAGTGACAGGAATCCAAAGTAGAGAAAGATGGGCCTTTGTCACCAATGTCTCTGAACTTGTCTGTCTTCCTTTTCCCACCTCTGAATCCAGGGCCAGATGGCACATCCAACTGTTTTTGCCCAGTTGCCATCAGTAAGGGCTATCAAGGACTGGGACCAGGTGAGGGATCCTTTGACTTGCATTTGTGCCAGAGTCCATCTGAATGTGGGGGGGCTGGTGGAGCACATAGGGAACCCAACTGGGAATGTATGTGCCTATATCTGGGTTCCCAAGCAAGAGCAGCTGTGTAAAGTGGCACCACTTTTTGGATGTCTGGAAGCCTCTGAGTTCAGAAACACTGTAAGCTCTACACTCATTAGGGAACCCTGTCATTAGGCTACCTCCTCCCCAAGGAGGAAGTGGCCCTATCATGGGCAAGACATTGAACTGCAAGCCTCTCCCCCACATCCCCTTATTTCTTGCAGCTATTTTATTTATTTATTTATTTACTTATTATTCTTTTAACTGCCTATTGTGTAGCAATTCACCACCAAAACCGAATGACTTAAAACAGCAATCTAAGGCCAGGCACGGTGGCTCGTGCCTGTAAGCGGCAGCCTAGGAAGCCATGGTGGGGAGCAGGGATCACGGTTCGAGTCCCGTTCAGGGCAACATAGCGAGACCTAGTCCCCCAAAAAATAGCTGGGCATGGTGATATGCGCCTGTAATCCCAGCTACCTGGGAAGCTGAGGCTGGGGATTGCTTGAGTCTGTGGTGCCCCAGGCAATGTGAGCTTACAGGCAAAAGTAGACCTAGTCTCAAAACAAAAACAAACAAAACCCAAATCTTTTATTTGTTGTGATTCAGCAATCACAGTTCTCCTTAGCTCCAGACAGTGTTAGTGGCAGCAGCCCTGGGTTCTGGGGTATCCAAGATGGCCTTAGTAGTATATCTAATGCCTCCACTGGAAGAGATGCGCCTAATTGGATCTCTTTCCCTTCACATTTCTCACCCTCCAGAGTGTCCAGCTCCTCTTTCTGTGTAGCCTGTCTCTCTCCTGCAGAGTAGCTGGGCGTCTTTCTGTGGTGGCAGGCTTCCACGGGGGCCAACGTGGAGGCTGTGCCAGGCCTCTGAAGACCTAGACCTAAACTGCCAGGGTGTTAATTATGCAGCTTCCTTTCAGTCAGAGCAAGTCCCAAGACCACCCAGCTTCAAGGACAGGGAAAAATAGACAAAAGACTCCATGAGGGCAAGGCATTGGTGGTGGCCACTTTTGTCCTCATTCCACCACATTCCCCTAACAGTGTTTCCTTTCTATTCCCCCTTCACTCACTGATGAGCACGATCCTCCTTCCTGGGGTGTCATTCTTAAACCTCCCTCTCTCATAGTCCATGTCTAATCAGTATCCAAGTTCTGTTGTTTATGTTTCCTTAGTGTCCCTCAAATAGCTTTCATGGTCACTACCATCCTCTCTTGCCTAGAATACCCGCTGGCTTCCTCAAGGTCTTCTGCTTTCACTGTCATTGCCATGCTGCTTTCCACTGCAACCACAGTGATATTTGTAAGGGGTCCGGGGGACACAGAAGATATTTGAGCTTTGTTATGTGCCTTTTTGTATCACGTGTACACTTTTCCAAGAACTAAAAATGCCTTTTAGCTGGGTGTGGTGGCGTGCGCCTGTAATCCCAGCTACCTGGGAGGCTGAGGCTAGGAATCACTTGAGTCCATAGGTTCGAGACAACCCTGGGCAACATAGCAAGACCTAGTCTCTTTTTTTTGCTTTTATTTTTGAGACTAGGTCTCGCTTTGTTGCCTGGAGCCTGGAGAACCGCAGACTCGTTGCCCGGGGTACCACAGACTCAAGCAATCCCCAGCCTCAGCCTCCCAGGTAGCTAGAATTACAGGCATGCACCACCATGCCCAGCTATTTTTTGAGACTAGGTCTCGCTATGTTGCTCTGGGCAGATCTCAAACCTGCAGACTCAAGCGACTTCTAGCCTCAACCTCACTTTTGTAGGCTGTGTAAAGGTACGCACATTATGCTCAGCAAGACCTAGTCTCTAAAAAAAATAAAAATAAAAATACCCTTTTAAAATGGACTCAAAATCAAAGTCTAATTTGGTAATAGACAAGGAAACCAAGTGCTTGTCATGTCACTCTTCTGTTGTAAACCCCTTAGTGATGGCCCATGGCTCTTAGGAGAAAGCTTGGACTTTCGTGGAGCTTAGAGAGCCCATCATGGCCTGCTGGCCTGGCCCTGCCACCCCATCTCTTCAACTGGCATTCTCAGCTCCAAACCAGAGGAACTTCTTGCAGTTCCTCGAAAGCACCATTTCCTTTCTTGCCTTATAGCTTTTTCACAGGTGACTGCTCCCAACACTTTATTCATCCTTTGAGTCTAAGCTTAATGCTGTTTCCTCCAGGAAGTGTTCCATGGTCCATAAAGTTAGGGGTTGACACCTCTTCTATGAATTCCCATAGTGCCTTGTGCTTGACCAGCACTGTGCTCCTCATATTCAGTTGTCTGCCTTCACTGACAACTGACACCTGTGTACAGGTGAAGAGGAAGCGAGGAAGAAAGGAGGAGAGAGGGAGAGAGAAGGTAAGCTGAAGCTGAAGCAGCTCAGAATGTGGACAGGATTGAACCATGTAGATGAATCTTAGAGACTTCAGCTGTAACAGACAGCTTGTTATATGATTCCATTTCAAAAAGAAAAAGGAAGCATTAGTGACAGAAGTGGGGAGAGTGGTCACCTCTGAGGCAGACCTCACTGGGAGGTAGTAAGAAAGAAATGTCTACGTTCTCATTAGAGTAGTGCTGACAAGAATCTAGACACGTGTAAAATATTTTAATCTGTGCTAAAAATGAAAATGCCCTTTAGGCATGTTGCTGTGTCTCAAGAAAGTGGGAAAGGTGCTTGCTTTGGCAGCACATATGCTAGAACTGGAGTGATGCAGAGTGATGAGCATGGCCCCTGTACAAGGGTGACACATACATTTTTGAAGCAATTTGTTTCTTTAAAAAAAAAAAAAAGAAACAAACTGAAAACAGAACTGTCACATTATCCATCAATCCCACTTCTTGGCATCTACCTGAAGAATATGAAAACACAAATTAGAAAATATATTTTTATCCCTACCCAACATAGCACTATTCACAATAGCCAAAGTGTGAAAACAAACTAAATATCTACTGACAGATGATAAACAAGACTTGATATATACACAATGAAATACCACTAGAAAAATAATCTTGCTATTTGTGGCAATATAGATGGACCTTGAGGTGATTTTGCTAAGTGATGTAAGTCAAAAGGAGAAAGACAAATATTGTATGATTTCATTAATAGGTGGGATATAAAGAAACAAGACAAACATACAAACCAACCAAAACAAATGCTAGACCTTCAGTTCTGGCAACAGAATGGTTACCACAGGGGCAGGGGGTGGAAAATGGGGGGAAATGGTGGAGGTGGTGGATTGGAGGGTGATGGGATGGAAACTGCAACTTTGGTGGTAGGCGTGGTATGTATACTTGTGTCAGGGTGTAAAACTGTACTCATGACATATACGGTGTTCTAAACCAATGATGCCTGAATAAAAACAGATTTTTTAAAAAAGAAAGTAAAAAAGACTGAAAAGAAGGAAGGAGAGGAGTCATTAAGTGTTCAGAAATGTAGGCAAAGTGTCTAGCTGGTAACAGTGATAAAGCAGTTGTAGTGTAGGACTGAGATCTGGAATTTGGGCAGAAACACCTGTGTTTGTGTATATGTGTCTACATGGATGGGTATAGCATGCACAAAGTGAGTGAGGAATCTGTTTTCTACTAAAAGTGAGGAGATAATGTAAAAAATTTGCCTACCCATATTTTATGCATTTACCTGTCTTCTCCCCAAAGCCTCAAAGTTTCCCATAGCTACAGCATAAAACCTAGACTCAGCCAGGCACGGTGGCTCGTGCCTATAAGCTTCAACCTATGAAGTGGCCGGGGCTAGGGATCGCGGTTCCAGTCCCACCTGGGGCCCGTAGCAAGACCTAGTTCCAAAAAAATAGCTGGGCGTGGTGGTGCGCGCCTGTCATCCCAGCTACCTGGGAAGCTAAGGCTGGGGATTGCTTGAGTCTGTGGTACCCCGGGCAACGTGAGCCTGCAGTTCCATGGGCAAAAATAGTGAGACCTAGTTTAAAACAAACAAGCAAACAAAAAAACCTGGGCTCCTTGGGCTAGCATTAAAATGTTCCTTGAAGTGGGGCACAGTGGCGCGTGCCTGTAAGCGACAGCTTATGGAGTTGCGGTGGGGTCTGTGGATCGCAGTTCGAGTCCTGCCTGGGGCAACACAGCGAGACCTAATATGAAAAAATAGCTGGGCATGGTGGTATGCACCTGTAATCCTAGCTACCTGGGAAGCTGAGGCTGGGGATTGCTTGAGTTCTTGGTACCACAGGCAACGTGAATCTACAGTTCCACGGGCAAAAATAGTGAGACTTAGTCTCAAAATAAAATTAAAAAATAAAATAAAATAAATAAAATAATAAATATAATGTTCCTTGAAGCTGGGCATAATGGGGTGTGACTTTAATCCTAGCATGGGCATAATGGGGTGTGACTTTAATCCTAGCATTGGGAGACTGGGGCTAGGGATCATTTGAGTCTGAGGGTTCGGGACTACCCCAGGCAACATAGCAAGACCAAGTCTCTTAAAAAAAATGATGTTCCTTGGCCTGTCCCTCTGCCCACCTGCCCATCTAGGCTTATCTCCTTTGCTTTGTGACCTCTCTTCCCAATTTGCTTGTAATGTGCTGCTTCCATAAACTCCTTACCTGCAGAGGTAAGTAACAGTGAGTCAGTTCTCCTTGCTCTTTGCTTGTGGACACCTCTTCTCCCCATTCTGGGATTGATTCCTCTCCATGCCTCTTTTCATGGCTCTTTGCTGATAACCACATAACATGGAACTGGACCTCTTATGGAGTTATTTATGCATGTTCCTGCCTCTCTAGAATATAAATCCTGCAGACAGCAGGGCCAGGCTCCCAACTCTTGGCAGAATTTCAGAACCATATTTCCAGCTCCTTGCTGGATATCTCTTCCTCACTGTTCCCCACTGAATTCATTCCCTCCTTGTGCCACAGTTAGTCATGCTCTTCAAGTACTTCATGTGCTACTCTTCAAAATCCAAATTGAATGTCCTCTCTAGGATGTTTTATTCATTTCTGCAGACAGAATTATTTTCTTCATCTTGTGTGTTTTTTAAATACCTACACCTTTCTCTTTTTTTATTTTTATTTTTTGGAAACTAGGTCTTTTCTATGTTGCCTGGAGGGGTACCATACGCTCAAGTAGTTGCCTGGGGTACAGCAAACTCAAGCGATCCCCCAGCCTCAGCCTCCCAGTTAGCTGAGATTATAGGCACCCGCCATGGCGCCAGGCTGATTTTTCGAGACCAGGTCTTGCTATATTGCCCAGGATAGTCTTGAACCCTGAAAACTCAAGCCACTTGCCTCCCAGGGCTTGGACAACAGGCATGCACCACCACACCTAGCTACACCTTCCTTGATTAGCATTTCTTACAAAAATTTTAACAACCCAATTATAGGTTTGCTTCTCGAACTAGACTGGAAGCTCCTCTGTAGCAGAAATGGTATAATTAGTATTTGACCCTTGGGGTTCAGAGCATGTTGAAAGAATGAATGAACAAGTAAATGAGTCAAAGAAAGAGTTCTCTCATTAACTGTCCCTTACTTTCTGGGTGTGGTGGTATGAGCCTGTAATCCCAGCTACCTGGGAGGCTGAGGCTAGGGATCACTTGAGTCCATGGTTTCAAGACAACCCTGGGCAACAAAGCAAGACCTAGTCTTTAAAATAAATAAATAAACAAAAACCTTACTTAATATATGCATTTTCTGTACCAACAATATGGAATCTATTGGTTATCTATTGCTAGGTAAAAAAATTATTCCCAAACTTAGTAGTTTTAAATAACGCACACTTATTATCTTGAGATTTCTGTGGGTTACATAGCTGACCACAGTGTGGGTGGGTGTCTGTGACCTATCTCATGACATTGCAGTTAGACTGTGAGTTGGGGTCTCCTCCAAATAATTGACTAGGGAGAGGATAGAGCAGAGAATCTGTTTCCAATCTCACTCTTATGGGTGTGGTCAGGCCTCAGCCCCCCACCACACAGGGAGATAACTTAAGGACATGAACACCAAGAAGCAGGCATCTTTGGACACCAACTTAGAAGCTGCCAACTACATATGATCATATAATTCTTCCACTTTATTTATGTATTTACTTATTTTTTTGAGACTAGGTCTGGCTACTTTTGCCTGTGGAACCGCAGGCTCACCTTGCCTGGGGTACCACGGACTCAAGCAATCCCCTGCCTCAGCTTCCCAGGTAACAGGGATTACAGGCATGTGTCACCATGCCCAGCTATTTTTTGAGTCTAGGTCTCACTGTGTTGTCCCAGCAGAACTCGAACGTGATCCCCAGATCCTGCCATGACTCCATAGGCTGTCACTTACAGTCACATGCCACTGTGCCTGGCTAGTTCTTCCACTTTAAATGACACGAGGGAAGAATGGGGAAGATGAAAAGAACAAGAGAAATTCCCAGTGTAATACTTTTGAAAGCAAAACTCCTGATCCCTGAAATGGTATTAATAGAAATTTTACCTGCTTCTTATGAAAATTGTGTATGTGTATCCATGCATGCACCCACCAATCCTGAGAAACCTAGTCATTTTTTTCTTATATATCTACAGTGAATGGCAGAGATTGAAACCAAGATTTAGTATGGTGACCCTGAGACAGGAGGCAAGTATTATGATTCAAAAAGAAATTGATGTTGAGCCGGGCATGGTGGAACGTGCCTGTAAGCTTCAGCCTATGAAGCCACTGGGGCTGGGGATCATGATTCGAGTTCCACTCGGGGCAACACAGCAAGACCTTAGTCCCAAAAAATAGCTGGGTGTGGTGGTGCATGCCTGTAATCCCAGCTGTCTGGGAAGCTGAGGCTGGGGATTGCTTGAGTCCGTGGTACCCTGGGAAGTGTGAGCCTGCGGTTCCATGGGCAAAAATAGTGAGATGAAGGAAGGAGGGAGGGAGGGAGGGAAGGAGGGAGGGAGGGAGGGAGGGAAGGAAGGAAGGAAGGAAGGAGGGAAGGAAGGAAGGAAGGAAGGAAGGAAGGAAGGAAGGAAGGAAGGAAGGAAGGAAGGAAGGAAGGAAGGAAGGAAACTGATGTTGAGATAGAAGACCTAAGGCCGGGCACAGTGGCTTGTGCCTGTAAGTTTCAGCCTATGAAGCAGCCAGGGCTAGGGATCATGGTTCGAGTCCCCCCTGGGCCTGTAGAGAGACCTAGTTCCAGAAAAATAGCTGGGTGTGGTGGCGCGTGCCTGTAATCCCAGCTACCTGGGAAGCTGAGGTTGGGGATTGAGTCTGTGGTACCCCAGGCAACGAGAGCTGTGGTTCCACAGACAAAAATAGCGAGACTTAGTCTCAAAAAAAAAAAAAAAAAGACCTTTATATTCTGGATTCCCCTATAAACAGAGAGTCAGCAACCTTTGTACCTTTGTTTCTGGCCCTGGCTTGACACAAAGAGACAGTGGGGTCCTGGAGTTGTTAATTGAATTGAGAGTTCAATCATATGATTTTTCAGATCCCCTTAATTTCTGTTATTCTACAGTCTAAGGTAGGAGTTAAGCTCATTGGCTCTGGCATTGGTCTGCCTGGTTAGTGCAGATCATTGTGAGCTCCCTTCAAAGTTGTTGCCTTGAGAAAAGTACTTAACTGCTCTGGTTTATGCCTCCTTAGGAATAAATGAGTTGATACATGTCAAATACTCAGAATAGTGTTAGAAAAATAATAAAATAATGAGTGCTGAATAAAGTTAAGCATTTTTTCTTTTTAGAGACTAGATCTCACTATGTTGCCTGGGGGTAGTCTCAAACTTGTGAACTCAAGTGATCCTTGGTCTCAGCCTGCCAGCGCTGGGATTACAGGTGTGCACCACTGAGCCTGGCCCAAATTAAGTATAATTATTTGCATTTGTTTCAGTTATCTGTTGCTGCATAGCAAAGCACCCCAAAACTTAGTAGCCTAAATCAACAATCATTTTATTATATCTCCCAATTTTATGGATCATCAATTTGGGCAGGGCTTGGCTGGGCGATTCTTCTGTTCCACATGGCACCACTGAGAACATAATGATCCTCAACTGGTAGGTGAGCTAGTCTGGAAGATTCAAGATGTTTTCCCACATGCCCATTGTTGTTAATGGGGATGGATGAGGGAGCTAAGCTAGAACTGCTGGGAAGAATGCCAACATGGGCCTGTCTAGTCTGGTGATCTCAGAATATCAGCTTCTTACATGGCAGCTCAGGCAACTCAAAGACTGGGGACACTAATTGTCAAGGTTGAAGTTGCATGGGCTTCCTCATCCAGCTCAGGATCAGACAGTATCACTTTCAGCTTATCAGCTAGTCAGAGTGGCTCAGATTCAAGTCCAGGAGACAAAGACCTCATCTCTCGACTGGAATGTCAGATATTTTGAAATTATATGTTGTTACCTTACTTTTTGACCCTTCTATGAATCCCAGAGGGTTGTCAGTGTTCTTTCTTTGATAGGACTTGGGTTTATATCTTCTCAGACTTCAACCAATTCATCCCCCTCCCCAAGGGCATGTACATAGGTACTCACACATGGACACAGATAGTCACACAGTCAGAACTGGTACATACAGGTAGCCAAGTCTGCCATGATGTCTAGCCATGTCTCAGGTCAGGGAGACCCAATATCTTCTTCTAGAATTCTCTCCTAGGAAGCTAATTCACTGATTATTTCTGCTCCTACTAGTGTGAAAAGGGGGTATTGGCAGGAATGGAATGCAGCAGTCATTGAGAGAGAGGGTATAGGTTTAAAACCCACTAATATTTGGCTTTAACATGTCTTTTGGTGTGTGTGTGTGTGTGTGAGTATCTTCTGGTTCTGATTGGCTCAAGTCAGTAAAGAAATGAGATTTGGTGTTGAAAGCAGGCGGGGGTGGCTCAGACATGTGCTGGAAGCCAGCGTGAGATTTAAATTTTGCTGGGGATCAGCCCAAATCCTTGCTTAGATAAGCCCTGCCACTCTCCTCCACTCACCCTATGTCCCAGGCACATTTCCCTTCTCACTGTTCCCTAATCATGCCATATTCTTCCATGGCATTGTTCATGTTCCTTCTACATAGTCTTCCTTGTGACAACCCCAATGTCTGCTTTTTGTATCACAAGATACTGCAATTATTGGCTTATCTGTCCACTTTCCTTAAGAGCAGAAACCATGCTCTGCTCATTGCTGTGTCCTCAGTGCCTGAAACAGAACAGTTCTCAACACTAGTTGAACCAGTGAGCAGCTACTGCTCCCAGATTGAGCAACTGTTTCTCCTCCACCTCTCTGTGCATCTAGCTCCACCCCAACTCCTTGGCTCCTGTGGGAAGGGTCACAGGTCTCAAAGGCCAGGGTGGAAAGTTTAGGCTGGATTCTTAGGTCCCAGGGAAGTTCAGCACAGGATCTCAGAAGACCGGAAAGGATGAGATACTGAGCTATGAAGGTGTGGTTGCAGACCCAGAGGCATTCACACTCCTAGTCTGAGAAGCTAAAGAATCTTGCAAGGTTTTTCCAGTGTAGTGAGGATGTCTTCAAGTTTTCATGCCTCTATTGAAATGGTCTGTAAACGTACCTGGTCGTGCTGGATTAAGAGTTGGGGTCGGTTGGGGATACTAAGATCTGCACATGAGCCAGCACCTTCCTGGCATCCGAGGTAGGAGGATAGTACAGTTGAGAAAAGAGGTCCTCTGGATCAGCACCCCTCAAACTTGAATGTGCAAACAAATCCCCTGGGAATCCGATTAAAATGCAGCATCAGATAGGTATGAAGGAGGTCAGATCCACCCAAGATTCTAACAAATTCCCAAGTGATAGCACTGTGTATGGTAGGGGGAGGGGATGTAGGAGTAGGGCACATCAGAAAACAAATGAAATCACACTCTGTGGTTTCTGTAGCAATACAGAAAACTCGCAAGGTTTGAAGTCTCAATACTTAGAACTTAAAGGGAGAGACTGCCATCAGAAATGTAAGAACAAACAAAGGTTTAGATGATGCAAGAGATGATGTAATTTAAAAGTGAGCCTGACATCCACTGGCATGTTTGCCAAATCTTACATATTTTGATTCTGTGACCATGACAGATATTACTAATGGATGCTAGGCACTGTCTCCTACTAAATCAAAAGGATGCCTCAGATTCGATCTTAACACAGTACTCCAGGTTGCCATTACTAACTAATTACAGCTGGCATGAGAAATGATTCCCTTTGTAGCTGGGTGCAGTGACACATGCCTGGGAGGCTGAGGCTAGGAGAAACTTGAGTCCATGGGTTCGAGACAACCCTGGGCAACATAGTGAGACCTAGTCTCAAAAAAAAAAAGAAAAAAAACTTGGCTGCGGTGGCTCATGACTTTAATCCCAAGCCCAGGACTAGGACAGGAGGCTAAAACCGGAACATAGGGAGACCTAGTCTCAAAACATAGCTGGACGTGGTTGTGCGCACCTGTAATCCCAGCTACCTGGGAGACTGAGGCTGGGTATTTTATTTCTAGTACTATGTGTAATAGTTCGACTGACTTTGCTCTGCTCTGATTAGCTAGCTAAATGGCCTTGGAACAGCTGCTTCCATGATCTTCAGTTACTTTAATAGATTGTAACTTGAAGTAAAGATAGCACTCATTTCATGGTTCTTTTGAACAGCAAATGGTATGAATGCATGATGCTTAGCCCAGTGTACGGCACATAGAAAGTATTCAGTAAGTGGGGTAAATGATGACTACCATTGAAGAGTGAGTGGGTTGGCTGCATAGAGGGGATGGGGGTGGAGGGATGGGGAAGAAGAAAGCAAGGAGAAAAGGATCCAGAGAGTTATGGGTAGGGAAGAAGAGATAGGTAAAGCTTGTACCAGCCTGGAACTGACCTGACTAGGAAGAGTTCCAGTTTTGTCTGGAAGGAATTGGGTTCCCTACTGCCACTAAGGCTCTTTGGTTAGGAGGAGTATTTGATGCTTGCTATTTTGAGGTATATGAATTTAGAACTTCTTATCAAGGAAAATTGGGAAAGACTGAGATGGCCAGCGAGATTACTATGTGTACTTGCAGGCCATCTCTGCATTTTATTATCATTTAGGTATTTTACAATGATTTTTGTGCGTAAAAATGCAAATTGTGTCCGGTGGAGATGCAACTGATTACTGCCCAATGGATGTTGCCCAGTTTTGCATAAGACAAATTTAAGCACTTTTGATGGTCTAGTTGTATTTGTTCTTTGGAGTCCACTTTGAACAACTTACTGGTTCATTAATGAGTTAAATACAATTTTGATGTGTTTATTGTATACTTGTCTGAAAATAACTATTCTTCCTTGTAGAAAACAAAGTAGTAAGCTTCTAGGACCCTCTGTCTTAGACCAGCTTTTCCACATGGCCCAACCCAGATTATATACATCAAGTTTACAGGGGATAGTCCCCAATTTCACTGCTTGTCTTACACTATCCAGATAGATATATAAGGATTCTATATTTGAGCCTGGACACATTCTGAACCATTTATATCCTGAGCTTATTTAACAAAACATATAACAGACGCACAGTACCACACCTACTCCTTACCCATTCATTCATTCATTACTCTAGATGGCAGTCTACATGTGGTCAGTGACTGAATTTATGCATTCCTAGAATTTAACTGGTACTTGGATCACAGTAAATACTAAACAAATATCCACTTAGTCAACACAGGAATGAATAAGCTTAACTATCATTTATTAAACCCTTACTATATGCCAGAAACTGTCTGAAACATTTTATTTGAATTAGTTTGTTTAATCCTTAAACCAGTCTTGCAAAGTAAATGTAATTACTATACCCATTTACAGATAATGCACAGAGAGGTTAATAAACTTGCCCAAGATCATCAGTTAGCAAGGAGCTGAGACAAGATTCAAGGTCCTGTAGTCTGACTCTAGAGTCTTTGATCTTGGGTACCCACTATGTGCTAGGTATAAAAGGACACAGATTAAAAGGGTATAAATTCAGCTGGGCATGGTGATGTATGCCTGTAAGCGGCAGCCTAGGAAGCTGCGGCAGGGACCAGGGATCGTGGTTCGAGTCCCACTTGGGCAATGTAGTAAGACCTAGTTCCAAAAAATTAGCTGGGCATGGTGGCGTGCGCTGTAATCCCAGCTACCTGGGAAGCTGAGGCTGGAGATTGCTTGAGTCTGTGGTACACTGGGCAACGTGAGCCTGCGGTTCCACAGTCAAAAATAGCAAGACGTAGTCTTAAAAAAAAAAGAAGAGAGAGAGACCTAGTCTCAAAAAAAAAAAAAGGGTATAAATTCTCTGTGACAAAGACTCCTTCAAAGAGGTCAAAGTCAAGAAAAAGAGCCGGGCACAGTGGCTCCTGCCTGTAAGCTTCAGCCTATGAAGCGGCAGGGGCTAGGGATCGCGGTTCGAGTCCCATCTGGGGCCCATAGCGAGACCTAGTTCCAAAAAATAGCTGGGCATGGTGGCACGCACCTACAATCCCAGCTACCTGGGAAGCTGAGGCTGAGGATTGCTTGAGTCTGTGGTACACTGGGCAACGAGAGCCGGCGGTTCCACGGGCAAAAACAGCGAGAACTAGTCTCAAAAAAACACCAAAAAAAAACCAAAAACAAAGTCAAGAAAAAAACACAAATCACAATAAGGTAATGTTCTGTGATAGGTAAGAAACTGGGACTTGGACTGGTGGGGATATGGCTACCTGCAGAGGAGTCTCCTGACCTCAGGTAAGAACTGAAGGTAAGAACTAGTTAATAGGCCGGCTGGGAGAAGGACGAGCATTTAGCCACAATGCTTGGCATGTGCAAAGTCACCAGAGCATAGTCAGTCTGAGACCATGTGTGCTAGAGGCTGGCACAGCATGTAGGCATATGAGGAAAAGCAGTTGTAAGGTGAACTGGTCAGGCTTTTCCCTCGGTTAGCCTGTATAACCAGTACAGTGTGTGTGTGTGTGGGGGGGGTACTGCCATTGTCCCTGCCTTGATTAGTCAGCCCAGTGTGTGTGCACATGTGTAAGTGCAAAGAGCACAGAGAGAGCATGAGATGAATGAGAGCTCGTGAAAAAAGCATGGTGTGAAAAAGCCAAGAGAAAGACTCTTAGGGAGCTGGGTGGCTGGTCTCCTGCACCCCCATCCCCCCACGCTGCTCTGCCTGGTGTGTCTGAATACCTCTAGAACCAATAAAGAACCTACACAGATTGGTGATCCTGATGCCTGAGCAACTACAATTGGCATCACAAACAGGATGCTTGCATGACAGCTGGCAATGAGGATGGTTACATTGCACAGTGGAAAGTGAGACTGGAGAGACAGGACATAGACATGGATGTGGGTAGCTTTATGCTCTGAGGGGGGATTAAAGTTGGGACACTCCTTGGAGAACTTGCAGAATTTTAAGCAAGGGAGTTATAAGCTCAGACCCCACACTCAGCTCCCTCCCCACCCACAAGACATTAAACCTAGTACACAGAATTCCCTACAAGTCATACCTCACCCTAGAGGTTCAGGGAGGCCTGAACTGGAGGGACATACTAGCTGAGTCTGGGACATACCCAGTGCCACCTGGGAGCAGTGTGGCTGGGAATTCTCTCTCTCCTGCCTACAATTCCTGATGCCCTTCAGCTTGGCCACTGCAAGCAGCACTCCCTTCTGTAACATTCTGGATGAGGTCACAGAGAAGAATTAAGCACACTCCCTCCGACATCCCTTCCCTACCCACCCCTTGACGCCAATCCTAAACAGCTGCAGAGCATGGCACCCCCCCTCCCCCAGGCCCCAATCAGAGGAAGGAGGAAAGGAGATGGGAGCTTCCTGGGGGAGTCCTGGCTCTGGGCTATGCCCTCCCCTTCCACAGGGCTGAGGCTGGTGATTAGCTGGGTTAATTATATCCAAGCCATTTCCGATTGGCACAAGCCCACCCACCCACAGAGCCTGCCCAGAAGGCTCAGTGAGGACCTGATCCAGGGTCAGGATGCCAGCTACCCGGAGAGGGATCTTAACCCCAGATAGGACCAAACGGAGGTGATTGTTCACTTCCCAGGACCCCCGCTCCCCCTCACCCCAATTCTTCCCATCACTTCTCAGCCCCTTCGTCCTTTTTGCTTGTTCCCACACAAATCCCTCTCCCTCCCTTCTCATCCCCCCCAGGTTTGGAATGAAATCATGGGGCCCTGAGTTCCGCATGAGGCCCCGACATAAACACTCTGATTGGGGCTAATTATAAGGGCCAGGTTGGGAGGCTGGAGCCTTCAGAAAGCTTGGCTTTCAAACAAAGGGCCCAGGGCTCAACCCCCAGCCCAGGACGGCTCCTCTCCAGATTTCATTAGGAATAAGGAGGGGGTCTCGGGCCAAAGGCAGGCAGTCCTCTCTAAACCGAATTGGTGGTCTTCGAGCTTCTTCCATCTCCCCAGTCCCTTCTTGTTCTTTCTCAGCCGCTTTTGCCTTAGCTCTCCCAGGTTGCAAATACCAGCACCCTCCCAGGTGGCTTGGGGGAGCCACAAGCCTTAAGTGGAAGACAGGCAGCTGGGGAGGGGGCTTGCAGGCCTTGGGGCTGGGGATAGGGATGAGGCTGTGCAGAGGGAGGCGCTGGGGAAGCCAGCTGTGACAACCCCAGCCCTAATTAGCTACTTTCAAAGCTGACTGGAGAGAGAGCCCGCCTGCGTGCGTGCCCTGTTCACTCAGGCGGGTAAGACATTTCTGTTCTAATCAGAGAGAAAGGGGAAAACACTGCCCACCAGCTCCTAGAGGAACTCTGAACAGGCACTCAGGGTCGGGTAGAAAAACTGGGAACCAAGTAAATTATTCTAGTAAAACCACCAGTAACAATAAGCTAAAGAGAACTACACATCCTTCGATGGAGGGATCCATTGGGGGGGGGGGGGTTTGCACCAGGTAACTGGAAGCATGGTAGACTGCACGGAACTTGTACCATGTGCCCGGCGCTGGACCGGGCACCCTCTCACCCACCACTGCCTTGCAAGAAAGGTCCTGGGGCTCAGAGCTGGCACCATTTGATGCCAAAGCCTCTCTCCAACTTTTCCCTCTCAACAAACTATTAGACATTCTCACTACACATTGCTGTGTTTGGAGATTTGTTTCCTGCAGGAGAGACAGGAGCCTGCCAGACCTGGCACCCCAACTCTCTCTTGGAAAGATTTTTGGAGTAATCCAGAAGTCAGCAGCTCTGGATCCCAATGATCTAGATAGAGTGGGATGTTCAGAAGAATTTTGTCTTATTAAGCTAGTGTCCATTTCTGGGGCTGACTTCGAACTCAAAGTTCCTAAGAGATTCTCAGGAGGGGATGTCTGTGTTGGGGGAAGAAAAGTAGAAGTCTGATCAATTGGGGTTTGGGAGTCTGCAAGAGAAGGGCCCTGAACCTGGAGAAATGGCAGCATTACTCTTTTGTGAGATGGGGGTGAGGGTGGGCTCTCCTTCTAAGCCCTTGACCCCCACCAAGACAAAAGCCTCACTCACCCAGAGGGAGGGACCCACTTACAGCTGGGTAACTTTTCCTGCCAATAAGTGATCTAGAGGTCTGCAAAAGCAGAGCTCCTTAACTTATTTGTAACTGGGTTTTCCAGCTGCAGGAAAGGAGATCCCTCTCCCCGTGTGAGTGAGCTCAGATGGCTTGCCTTTGCTCCAGGGCACCTTCTCCCCTCAAGCCCCTACTCCGTGAGCCTGCACTTCCCTCCAAGAGTGTCCATTAAACCAATGACTGGAAGCTGGAAAGGACTCCCCACACTTTGTGTCAGGTAGTTCAGCTCTCGGCTACCCCTCTGGAGAAGGAGGGCATCCAGAAGGCAGGCTATGGCTTCTAAGAGGGAGTCATCTCTCTGCCCCTCCTCCTGCCAAAAACCTATTTCTTCAGACTTTCCAGGTCCTCTTTCCCTACCTTGGCAGGAGGCTGTAAGGTTGAAAGGGGAAGCAATCTGTACCAAATTCCCTCTTACCCCTACTTGGGGAAGGAAAATGAGGTTGTTAAGTGCACATCCCCTATCAACCTGAGAATCCACTGACAAATGTACCCCAAACACAAAGAGCTGGGATGCTGGGGGCTGAGAGGGTGGAGGGGTAGGGGTGCTTTGCCCCAAATCTTCAGCACAGCCAGCGCTCCTCTCCCTGCTGGGCTCCCTCCCAGCCCCAGGAACACCCACCCCCTCCCCTTTCAAGCCTCAGCTTTTACCACGATTTCCAGGAAAGGCACTCACACTTTGTAATTTAACTCTTTCCTGAAACCCTTGTGGGGTTCCTTTAGGACCTTGCAACAAATGGAGTATAAGGGGAGTGACACCTCAAAACCTGCTTCTTTGATAGAGAATCTCAGGTGACTATTTCACAAGCACACCCTCATTTGAGAAAAAGCTGCTTTTAACTTATGTGGGCCGCAGTCACAAAAGCAAGGGGGAAGATTATATACTTTGGGAAGGGGGCTCAGCTGAAATCCCCAGGCTTCATACAGTTCCAAACAAAGCCCCACATACGACTTCAATTACCACCAAACATTTCCAGATCCCCTCCCCCAACATAAACTAACACAGGCAAACACTTCCAAGCAGGGGTTCTAACTTAACTTTCTCCCCTGTCCCAAAGACAGCTAACAAAGGGTGGTAAGGCACCATTTTCCTCATCACCATTTAGCTTAAAAAAGCAAGGTCGGGGCAGGGAACCCCACCCCCAACCAAGTAGGTCAGGGGAGAGGGGAGGAGGTGTGGTTTGGTTAAACTAATAAAAAGTTACAACCCTGTTAAATACAATTAAAGGGCTAGATCTCTAGAAGATAATTAAATGCACTTTATTATTATGATTATTAGCTTTTAATTTGCACTATTATCAAGAAACAGGAAATGGTCAAAAATTGAATTATGTGGCATACTTGTTCCACCGCACCCCTTAGTTTTCAAATCAATCCCCTGGAATTGAAAGTCTAAAATATTCCAAATATTTGAGGGAAATGATGTGTATTGGAAACTGGAATTCTCATACCAGCGTCAAAGATACTTTAAGAAAAGTCTTGAGTTTTATTTGTGGGGGGGTAGGGGGAAGATAAGAAACATCTGTTATAAACATTCTATCCATCTTGTGATATAGAATGTCATGTAAACACTCAACCCCACCCCCACAGTCACAAAGAGTCGGCCCAGAGCCTGCTTCCAAAGCAAAGATACGCACCTTTCCTCCCCCACCTCTCTTCTGGACAAGTTTGGAAAAAAATGAGTCTTTAGGCAAAGGAAAACGAAAAATCCCACCAGCCCATCTGTCCCTCCCTCTCACCCAGCCCATTTTTATTGCTTCTTTTAAACAAAATAAACCCTAAACGACAAAAACCCACATATAACACACAAACCAACCCGCACACTGGTAACCTGTATGCCAAAGAAGATATTTGGTTGAGGGACCAGCAGGAGCAGACTGCAAGTGAAAGAAGGAGGGAATTAAGGGCAACTCCCAGCCCCAACATTTGGGAACAAATGTTAAAAGACAAATGCTCCCCCTAAAAATGGAGGCAGACTCCCCCTAAAAATGGAGGCAGACGGCAAAGGCACTCAAGGTAGTGTGTGTGAGGGGGCAGGGAGGGAGGGAGGGACGGAGGTTCGGAGGTTCGCAAAAACACTTCACAGAGCACTTTCTGCCCACTCGAAGCCCCAAAAAAGAAAATTAGCGATACAGGGAGTCCTTCTGGGGAAGGAGCAGGCCAGAGGCCGAGGCCATTCCTCAGTCCACCTCCTCTACCCTTGCCCACTGCCCCACCAGTATATTTGGGGTTTGTTCCCCAGTGTTCATCTCCGTTGAGAGGTTCGGAGATGGAGTGAGGAGATAGTTGGGGAAAGAGAAAACAAAAAGAATCCAAGTCTTGTTCAGAAATATCCAACAGTTTCCACAGGCCCAGCATCAGTGAGCAGGCTCACAAACTTGGCTTTAAAAGAATTTTAACAAGCTCCCAACTCCTCAGGCCAACAGCAGGCCCAGCCCTGCCAAATCACCGAAAAATTCAAACCCAAGGGGGGGGGTTTAAAAGGGCCACGAAAGAAGAAAACCCCCTCAACTCCCCTTTACTGCTCTCCTCGTCGGCCCAGGCCTCCCTTGCTCCCTCCCCCCCCTTTTTTTCTTTTAAATAAAAAATATTAAATTTACAAAGACTATTTACAGTTTTAATTACAAACCTGGTGGGGGTGTTGGGCAGAGTTCTCTTTAAAAAGCAACCTAAAATATAAATGGTTTTGACTGTTCTTTATTTAAAAAAATAAAAATTAGGAGTCTGTAAGGAGCGATCCCCCGCCCGGGGAAGGGGGAAGGCGCGATGGCGCAGAGGGGCCCGGCTCACACGGTGGTCTCCCCGTGTCGGCTGTTGGTGAGGCGGGTGTAGAACTTCCTCCACGAGTGCAGCGTCTTGCCGGACCAGATCCAGAAGCCTGACGTGATGCCCACGATGAGTGTCATGAGGTATTTGATCATGTAGACCGTGAAGTCGGGCGACATGCGCGGCGTGTAGTGCGCGGGGCACGGGATGGCCAGGCTCTTGCAGTGCTGGCTCACCCACGAGCGCTCCCAGTGCTCTCGGAAGGCCTGCTCGTAGAAGTAGCAGGCGATGACGATGGTGGCAGGCACGGTGTAGAGCACGGAGAAGACGCCGATGCGCACCATCAGCCGCTCCAGCTTCTCCGTCTTGGTGCCGTCGTGCTTCATGATGGTACGGATGCGGAAGAGGGACACGAAACCGGCCAGGAGGAAGGACGTGCCGATGAACAGGTACACGAAGAGCGGCGCCAGCACAAAGCCCCGCAGCGGGTCCAGGCTGTTGAGGCCCACGAAGCACACGCCGCTCAGCAGGTCGCCGTCAATCTGGCCCATGGCCAGGATGGTGATGGTCTTGACCGCGGGCACGGCCCACGCGGCCAGATGGAAGTACTGTGAGTTAGCCTCGATGGCCTCGTGACCCCACTTCATACCGGCCGCCAGGAACCAGGTGAGCGACAGGATGACCCACCAGATGGAACTGGCCATGCTGAAGAAGTAGAGCATCATGAAGAGGATGGTACAGCCTTCCTTCTTGGTGCCCTGGACCACCGTGCGGTAGCCGTCCTCCGAGAAGCGCTCGTTGCACACCACCCGCTCCTGGAGCACGAAGCCGGCGATGTAGGCCACCGACACCATGGTGTAGCAGCCGGAGAGAAAAATGATGGGCCGCTCGGGGTAGCGGAAGCGCTGCATGTCCACCAGGTAAGTGGTGACAGTGAAGAAGGTGGAGGCGCAGCACAGCACCGACCAGGTGAGGATCCAGAGGCGCGCAAAGCGCGTCTCCTCCTGGGAGAAAAACATGGAGCCGTCGGGCCGTGCCGGCTCGCAGGGCGCTGCACAGTCGCGCTCGCCTAGAAATTTGTAACTGAGATAGGACGGCACCTTGAGGACGCGCGGGCAGTGGAAAGGGTGCTCCAGCGTGGCGTAACGCGGGGGCGAGCCACCGCCACCCGGGCCGCCCGGGGTGCCCCCTGCACCCGGCTGCAGGCCCGGCGGCGGCGCGGTGGTGAGCAGCGCGGGCGCGCCGTCCTCAGAGTGGTTCTGGCCCACGCAGATCTGCTCCGCGCCATGGCGCGGGAAGTGCTCGCAGCGCAGGCGCTCGGGCCACTGAAAACCGAACTTGTTCATGAGCGCCTCGCAGCCCTGGCGCGCGCGCTCGCAGATGGAGCGGCACGGCGGGATGGCCTGCTCCAGCACGGTGCACACGGGGGCGTACATGGAGCACAGAAAGAAGCGCAGTTCGGGCGAGCACTGCACCTTTACCAGCGGGTAGAACTGGTGCACCTCCAGGCCCGCGTCCTCCTGATTCGTGTGGCCCAAAAGGTTGGGCATGATGGTCTGGTTGTAGGCGATGTCCGTGCACAGCGGGATAGAGATGGGCTGGCAGAAGCCGTGGTCCGGGATGGAGATGCCCTTCTCCCCGTGGAACTGGGCTGGCCCGGCGGCGGGCAACAGCAGCAGCGGCAGCAGCAGGCGGGGCAGGGCGCTGCGGGGCCGCATGCTGGCCGCCGCCCCCCCACCCGACCTCCGGGCGCCCCCCCGCCCCCAGCCCCAAGACCGCGCGCCTTCCCCGCCGCCGCCTGGTTGCGGCCGCCGCCTCCCGCGCCTCTTTGCAAACTTTGTTCGCGGCCGCAGAGTTGGGGAGGCCGGGCGGGGGAGGGGGGCGGCGCGCCTGCCCGCTAGCTCGCTGGAGTCCGACTGAGCCGCCGGAGACACCGCGCTCCGCTTGCCCTCTCTTCTTCCTCCTCCTCCTCTCGACTCTCCCCTCCCTTCTCAGCCCAGCGACTCCTTTGTGCCTTCCTCCAGTCCTCACCTCGGCCTCTCCGATCCCAATTAGTCGGTTTCAAGGGGGCCCCCGCCGGTGGCTCCGCCCTGTCCTCAGCCCCCCAAAAAAAGGGATCCTTGAAACCGCCCCGTCGAGCTCTAAGCACCATCCCAAAATGTGCTCTCGGCCAATCAGATTTAAACCCGAGGACCAGCCCGGAGGGCTGGATTGGTCGACCACAACATAATGAGATCAGAAACCAGATGCCAACAAAACTTTCCCCCCCTCCTTTTGCTTTTTAAAGAGACAAGCTATTATTATATTGCGGGCTGTTAGCCCAGCACGGGATTTCTCCGGAGTCACGGCGGCGAGAGCCGGAGACACTCAGCCCCCGACCTGCGGGGACCCAAACTGCTCAGCCCTGCCTGGATCACGCTTCTCCCGGGGCCAAGGCGCTCTCCCCGGTAGGGCCTCTTTAAATTTCTGCCGCCGCCCCTGCTCCTCGAACCCCACCTATTTCATTTCAATTTTTCAGACCAAGTGAAAAATCTCAAAAATATTTGAAAAGGGACTTGAAAAGTCACGAAGACTTCTCTCAGCCGCTTTTCCTGGAGTCCAAACGGAAGTCTTGCTTCACCCTAGGTGTAGACCCTTAGGAGTTTGCCTCCCTCCTCCCCCTACACACCCTAAATAATCCTCTGAAAAAAGGGAAGCCTGTCTCTTTAAGAGGCTCTTAAAGGGGCCTGGACTCCGGGGCGTAATTGCCCCGTAGCGAGCACAAAGAAGCCCATTATGGTTCTTTGTGTTCGGTGGCACCTCAAAGTGAGAAAACTCAGGAACTCTGAGGCCCAGAGCTGGAGGGTTGGGGCAGTGGTGGGAGGGGGCGAGGTGAAGGAGAATGGTCCCGAGCTGCGGCTTCTCCCTCCCCCTTCTTCCGAGGCAAATCTTAATTATGCAAAGTAAAGTTTAGTTGCCATAACGAGGAGGTCTTAATCGAAGGTTAATGGTGGGGGGTGAGGGGATGACGGACAGCTTGAGTGAAGAGATAACTCTCTTGCGCCGTTTGGGGGAATTTTCCTTCTCTCCCCACCTCTGCCTCCACCCCCTGAAAGCGTCCAGATACAGTCTCCTGGGAGAGAAGGGAGTTTTATCCAAACCTTAAGTGATTCCACACCAGAAACGCGGGGGGAGAGGGTACGGGGGGTGGCGCTCGACAGGATGGGCAAGGAGGAGGCTGGAGGGTTGGAGTGGTTAGCATACCACCACCACCCAACTCTCACCTGGTTAGGGGCGGGTGCCTAAACCAGCAGGGTTCCTACTGGTTTAGAAAGGTTTTCTTGTTTGATTTTTTTTTTTTCCCTCTCTCTACCCCCTTCTAGGATCTTAAATCTGAGAGGGAAGTTTGAGGAGTGGAAGGGAAATTTGCATGTAAATCCCCTGGGCCTAGTACTGGATGATGGATCAATTATTTCTGTTGTCTCTCTGGAGAGAAGGGGAGCACTTAAAAAAGAAGAGAGAAAATTGAATTTAGAAAACTCCTTTGCATCTCTGTATAGTCCAAATCCTCTCAGCGTAGGAAGCTGTTTCCTAGTCCTATCTAGAAAAGGATTGCTTTCTAGCAAAAAAAGAAAGCTAGGAGAAAGGGGTCTGCAGAAGACATTCTAAATAGATTGGCATAACAGAGCAAGGTATGACAGGATTCAGTTGTTTTTTTTCCCTCAATGATGATATAAAGAGTTTTAGATTCTTTAAAATCTTAAAATACCTTTTCTGGTATTTTGGAGAAGTTACCTTTCACTACTTGAGGAAGAACATTGTCCTTCAAAATCATTCCATTGCCATTACACCTGCAAGTCCGTGCCCCCCCCCCTCCCCCCCAGCAGGCTGGGGATGAGGATATTGTGCTCTCCTGGTCTGTGGGGCCCAAATTAAAGCTGAGGTGTGGCTAGTTTAGCTCTCCCCTCCTACTGTACCCCCAGGGCATCACTAAGCACCAGTACCAAGCCTCAAAGCTGAGCCTGGAAAAAGAAAAGAATAAAATGGGCTCCTACCCTCCACTTAGGGAGCTCACTAGCTGATAGGAATTTGAGAGCAAATCTCGAATGAAAACACAGCATCTTCAATTTCCTTCCATGACAAAACCATTTTCCTGCTCCAGGGCCAGCCTTGAGTGACAATTATCCCTTCCTCGCCTCTCCCAAGGCAGAGAGGGAGCTGGAGCTGGCAGAAAGAATGAAAAGACAGTCTTTCACTCAATCATCCTTTCTTTCCTCTGACATTTTTTATTTATTTAGTCTTCTGATTTCAGTCCATGTGGCAGGTGCTGCGGCACCGTGGAGAACAGTGGCAGCATCCCTGCCTCCAATAGTTTAAGGTCTCCCCAAAGAAAAGTAACTCTCCATTGGTGGAGCATTTTTGCATGAAATAAGAAATAATAAGAATCACCTTATTCCTGCTTGCTTTTACTCTCCTGTGAGTGACCTAAGTGTGAACAGGACCAGAACCTGCATGTCCAGACTGCAGGCCTGTCTCACTTCCTGCTACAGGAGAACCACAACTGAAGGCAATCCAGACTCTCTCCTTTAAAAGCATCCAGATGTCCTCTGATAGATGTAGCCCTTTTGACTTTTCTTTTCTTTTTTTTTTTTTAGACTAGGTCTCACTATTTTTGCCCATGGAACCACAGGTTCACAATGCCCGGGGTACCACGAACTCAAGCAATCCCCAGCTTCAGCTGTCCAGGTAGCTGGGATTACAGGTGCGCACCACCATGCCCCACTATTTTTTTGGAACTAGGTCTTGCTACATTGCCCCAGGCGGGACTGGAACCTCGATCCCTGGTGGTCCCTGCTGCGGCTTCCTAGGCTACCGTTTACATGCACTCACCACCCTGTCTGGCCTTGCTTTTTCTTTCTAGTTAATTTGAATATTGATACGCCTGATCCCTGGCTGTGTGACCTTGGAAGGGCCCCTGATCCCTGGCTGTGTGACCTTGGAAGGGCCCCGTTGTACCAAATTCAGTTCTTTCTCTTGGTGGGTGTCTGGGCCCAATAAAGGACATGGTGACATGCACAAAGGACAAGAATTTATTTCCTTGTGACAAGAACAGGAGATAGGGTATCCCTTAGTGCAGGAGGGGGTCTTCAGGGATGTCTTCATTCTCTTGCCTGGAGTTCTCTTCCTTCAGCCTCCACCTACCGGGAGGTCTTCAAAAAACATACCTTCATGGAAACATGAAAGCGCATCCTACACCTGATTGTTAGCTCATCTAGCTTTCATTTGTGGTCAGGAAGCTTGTGTCCACGGAACCTCTACCTGGTAACCTAGACCGGCGGCAGGGAACGTGTCTAGCCTGCTACTACTGGGAGTTCACAACTTCAGTTCTTCGAGTCAGACTTTCCCCATCTGCAAAGTGGGAATAAACCAACAGACATAAAACTTGAGATGACACATCTAAACTAACTTCAGAATGACTGACATGAATTTTTTAAAAAAAGCAGACATACAGCATCTTTTGAAATAAGTCAAGTGAATCGAATACTCATTTAGCGAACATCTTTGGATAATGAAGGGTGATTGCTACCATTTATTGAGCTCCTAAGTCCTGCACGCACATAAAGTGTATGCCTGTAAAGCAGATATTGCTTTTTTTTTGATGCTAGGTCTTGCTATTTTTGCCTGTGGAACCGCAGGCTCACATTGCCTGGAGTACCACAGACTCAAGCAATCCCCAGCCTCAGCTTCCCAGGTAACTGGGATGACAGGCACATGCCACCACACCCAGCTATTTTTTTGGGGACTAGGTCTCGCTATGTGACCCCAGGCAGGACTCAAACCGAAATACCTGGCCCTGACCGCAGCTTCCTAGACTGCCACCTACAGGCATGCGCCACCATGCCTGGCAGATACTACATTTTGTTCAAGGATGTAGAATCTGAGATGGTGGGCATGGCATGGTAACAGTCATCTAAAGAGATGTGAACCTATGCTTATAAATCGTGCACAATGTGGTAAACTAATGTTCCCTTAACACAAAAGAATGTAATTAAAAATAAGATTATATAAACTGGAAAAAAACCAAAGACTGACCTTAGGTGAGATCTGTGACTTCCTCAAGATCACATTGAGTAAGTAAGCAGCAGAGCTGAGATTTAAACCCAGACCTGTGTCACTCTTAAAGCCTCCTCCTACACACATAGCCCCTGATGCCCATAAGAACCAAGAACCTGGCCAGGCACGGTGGCTTGTGCCTGTAAGCTTCAGCCTATGAAGCGGCCAGGGCTTAGGGATCGCGGTTCGAGTCCCGCCTGGGGCCCGTAGCAAGACCTAGTTCCAAAAAAATAGCTGGGCGTGGTGGCGTGTACCTGTAATCCCAGCTACCTGGGAAGCTGAGGCTGGGGATTGCTTGAGTCTGTGGTACCCCAGGCAACGAGAGCCTGCGGTTCCACCGGCAAAAATAGCGAGACCTAGTCTCAAAAAAAAAAAAAAA
>PVHY01012893.1:0-42971 GCA_004024945.1 Uropsilus gracilis | reverse complement strand
TGAACTTTGCTGGTTCGGCACCATGGAGTTCCTGCTACCTGAAGGTGACAAGGAGAAGACAGCGTGGAAGACAAGGAGGAGCAGTCAAAGAAACAAGTCTTCAAGCGTCTGGAGATGGACTCTGTCTGGACATTGGTGAGACGATTAGGACTGAGAGACTGAGGATTTTGGGGCAATCTGGGAAAGGACTTTGGACAATACTGGGAAAGGTTTTGGACAATGTTGAAGTATTCTAAGTCTTACATGTTTCTTTTGTAGTTAATAAGATAATTAGAAATCACTTTGTTAGAAATAAATTAGTCTGCACTGCACTGATAGTCTTAGTTTGATATTTTAGTTAAAAAAGGCTGAGGATGGTGGTTAAAAACCCAGGAATGGAAAGTTTAAACTGTGTTTTAAAGTTTTCCTTTTCTGCAGTTTTTGGAGCTGAGAACAGTTGGCTGGCTTTTGCATATCAATGGTAAAGGTGATCAGTAAAAATGCTAATGAAGAGTGTGTAGCCAGCTTTGTAGAGAGAAGCAGGCAGATAGCTGTATCCAGTTAAAGTTAAAGGTAATTGCAAAGGAACTGCTTGTAGCCTGCTTTAGAGAAAGAAGCAAGCAGATAGGGGTAAACAGTTAAGTCAAGTTAAAAAAGTCTCTTTTCACCCACTTTCAATAGGATTTTGGAGAGAAGCGTGGAGAGTGGAGGGAGAGCGAGAGCCTGGAAATTGGAATCAGGCGTGGAGGTTTTGGGCCTCAGGAGAAGGACCCAGGAGTTGAGTCCTCTGGAGCTTCCTCACCTCCCCAGCACTCGGTTCCTGAGGATCCAGAGCTGTGTGAAGGAAGTGACCTTGGTGAAGTGCAGAGCCACGGTGACACTCAGACAGGCCTGCCTCGGGGAGACCCGCCTGAGCCCCACTTTGGATTTATCTGGTGCCAACGGAGCACCAGGATCGGGAGTCAAGGAAGGACACAGCCTGGTGTTTTCAACCAGAAGTGCCCTAAGACTGAGCTAAACCCCACGAAGCTCCTTGAGGAGTGAAAGTGGGGATCTATTCCATTTGGAACACTTGTGAAGGTGTGGACTCTTTCAGTTTGTTTTTCCCATATCTGGAAATAAACCTTTTGTCTATCCTGGTCGTTAGGGTTTGATATCTGAACAAGTGCTGCATGCAGGCGGAAGAATCCATAGGAAAAAGGAATTTAAACGGGGGTGTCCATACCCCCCCCATAACATTTCCACTAAATTCAATTGCTCTTAATTTTATTATTCAGCATCTGTGAACACTATGTTAACTGAAAAGTTTATCAACACACTGAAAAATGCTTTTCTCCTATAAACACTTTCAAATACAATGTCCTACGTCCTTCTCATCACACAAAAACTGCTCAAGTCTTACTATATCACCAACATTTGACCTCTCTTGTGAATCTTAAAAGTCAAGCATAAGAGCATAAGTAACTTTAAACCACAACCACAAAAATTTAAAGGACCAAAGGGATGAAATTAGTAACACAAGTCAGAATGTACATCAAGTGACTTGTTTTAATTCTGTGATATATTCTGGTATTCAGGTTTCTAATTGCCTTAGGATTTTAAGCTTCAAGGGTAAAATTAGTTGACATTTTCAAAGCCAAGGATGTTTTTCATATGAAAATATTTTGCCTTTGAAGAAAGCTTATTCAAATGGTAAAAAAAAGCAAAAAGAATAGGTATTTTAATCCTTACAATACCCTTAGGAAATAGGTGCGTATTAATCTAAAAATTACTTGCAAAAGCAGAAACAAAAAAGACCAGGAAAATGTAGCTGATATAATTCTAATTGGAGCATGGTACCCTGACTTGAGAGACAGAATTCTGCTGGCCCATACAGTTAAAGACCATATAACAAAACAATTATTATAAGAAACACATGATACGGCAATTTCTTGGCTCTACTGAACTTTAAAATCTTTACTATCCAAATCTTGCTATTTTTCACGTTAATTCATTTAACTTCATTTCATAAAGAAAAAAATCTAGGTTAATATCAGACAATGGTGCTTTCTTCTCATAAGCAATTAGTTTCAAATAGTTTACTTATATAACACTTAATTTTTATTTCTTTGCAATGTTTACAGAACCAAGTATCACTGAACATCCACAACAAATACACATTTGCTACTGGTCTTTAGAAATAGCATAGGAAAAAACCAACATCAGATTATTTTGTATAAAGATCAGAGCAATAGTGAATGTGGTGGGGTAACAAACAATTGAAGAGGTGTGAACCTATACCTTTAAAACATACACAGTGTTGTAAATCAATGTTACCTCAATAAAATAATTAAAATTAAATAAATAAATAAAACTAATAAAATGGGGGAAATAGATCAGAGCAAAATATGAAAGTATTGTGATCAGAAAGGTACCAACTTATAAACAATGCCATTCTAACTACTCAAACTATTTCTAACTCTTTCTAGCTAAAGCAAATAGCCATAGATGAACTGGTGATTTATGCCTTCAATCCAACTTTGTCTTACACAGCAAATCAAAAATATCCCAGGAAAAAGATGCTTTCCCTTTTAAAATGTATTTTCTGTACAGAATTCAATGTTTGGTTTTTTTAATCATGTTGCTTTTGTTATGCAAGTCACTATGCCCTGCTTATCTCAAGAAAATCTCCTGGGTTTTAGACCTCTGACTTTATATCTGAGAAAATTCTCTTAGGTACAGACTTCTGTTAGTGATTCTCAAAAAGGAATTGGTATCACCCTCCATAGAAGATATGTGAAAATGCATGAATTTTTTTTTTTTTTACTTTATTTTGTTTTTAAATTATCACTGGGGGAATTCTACTGACATTCAGAGACCAAGTGTTGCTAAATGAACTACAATTACACAGCAGATTTCCATAACTGGCTAGTCCATCCACAATACCAGTACCAATTCCCACGTAACAAACCAAATTGGTCCCTAAGCACACACACAGACTAGTAAACTCCAGGTTCCTAACAACAATGTTTATGACATACCACCAAACTGGCTCAGCAATCTCCCAGTCAGCAGGGCCACTTTAAGCCCTCTGTTTTTCCAAGGTTAACAACTGCTGCTGCTGAAGTCAAGGGTATATATTTCCTGACTCACTAATTCTCTATGTATAATAAATTTAACAAGTATTTACAAAGATAAAAAAAAAACAGCATAAAAAGCAGCCAGTTACTTTGAGTTCTTTGATTCAAAAGCAAAGCTCTTTACTACAGTGGATTACCACATACCCTTTATTCACAAACTAACATTGAAAAGTAATTTTTTAACTAATTAATGACAAATTATATACATCTATATTTCTGTCTTTTAAATTCTTGAAACATGCCATAACTTCACTAGCACTATTCTACTAGTGCATGAAGCACCAATCTGTCAATACATTAATATGTCATATACCATTACACTTTAAAAATGAATAGGACTAAAATAACTTTTCTCACAAAAATTCTTTGAAGTTTTCCTTGAAGGAAAAATGAAATCTATCACAAGTCTCTCAGCTCAGAAGAAATTATGGGGAAAAAAATTTCCCTATGCTAAAATGAGGACCACTGCTACTGAACTTTAGTAGTAAAGACTTACATGAAATCTACTTTTCTGAAATAATGGTTTCTTTTTACTCGTTTCTTCGGTGGTGATCTCAAGTCTCAGGAATAAATGATGTGATACCTGTTTAAGATTTAAGTTTGCCCTCTGTGGCACTTGACCAAATTAAAAAAAAAAATTATAATCAAACTTTTAACATAAGGGTTTTTTTTTAATAGTAGTAATCTTGCATCCTAGATTTCTTAGCATGTGCCACTCCAAGCATTTTATTTGCATTACATCATTTATACTTCATATCAGTCCTGAGATGAGCATTAATACTGTCCCCATTTTACAGATGAGAAAACAGAGGCTGACAGTAGTAAATAACTGACTTACAAATACTCTGTTCATAAGGAAAAAGCCTAACCAATGCCAACGTCCAAGATCTTACAGTACTTTACTATCTCATAAGACTGAAAATACACAGGACACAGGCTCCATTTCTTTATAAAGTCCAAACTGCCATCTACCTCATATAATTATCTCTTAGTTCTCACACAAAATATCTTTAACACCTCAGAATGTGACTTTTACATTCTCTCAATTGAAAAGATGTTATTTTGAGAGAGATTGTATTCAGTTATTCTTAGACAAGGAGAGTTTTGAATTGACAATATCCATTTATTCAGTAAGAAGAACGCTAGATATACCACATGTGAAAACTGATAGTATATTCTCTCATTTTATCAACAGCTACCACTTATTCATTGCTTTCTTTCTGTCAGATGACTTACGTATATCATCTCTATGAGTATATGCATTGCCATTCCACTGTGAGGAAACTGAAACTTAGAAAAAAGATTGACTAAACTAAACTCAGCAACATAGATGTGCAAATCCTTTTCTTTCTCCCCAAACCAGCCCCTCTGGTATATCCATCACTGCAAATAAATGGGGTCAGCATATACATTAAATTTTTATGTATATAATTACTTAATTTCAAAAATTCAAAGGCTGAAAATACTAAAATTAAATAGGGTATTTGTTTTTCTAGATATCTTATGACTAGAGATAATTTCATGAAGAAATAAGTATGCAATTTTTTCAGTAAGGCTGAGTAACTGAGATTGACTAACGTTACTTTATATACATCAATACAAGTTACATCATGTTGACAAAAAACCCTTAGAATGTTGCCCACTCCACTCAGTTAAATTTAAACTTAAAACATAAATCCATAAAATCTGTGAGAGCTTAATACATCTAAACTTTTTTAAGATTCTCTAAATTCAGAGCAATTATTTTTTGAAAAGGAAAAACTGTATTTCTTTTTTTAATGTATTTTTAAACTATGCCACAGCCAGAAGCAAATGCCTTTAGTGGTAAGAAAAATGCAGTCAAATTAGTGAAGAACAAAATAATTGAATTCTATTAGACTGAAGATACTCTTGAAGAGAGCAGTCTGAGCAGTGCAATGGGATGGCAGCATTCTGAGAGTCAGCAGCTACTAAAGCCCCCAGCTATTAGTTAAGGGTGATAGTGAAGGGGCAAGGGTACAGTACCTGATGATGGGCAGGTCGAGGCCCCGCTGCAAACTGAGAAAAGGAGGGAAAACAAACACAAAAGGAAAGGCACAAAGAGTCAGAAACACCACAACAAAAACCAAAATGTCACACAGTATGCCAAAAGAAAAAACAAAACCCACAAGAAAAAATAAAACAAAAGACAAAAACAGTTGTAGCTTTGCTGCAGGACAGTGACAGACAGGTACTAAGATTCAACAGGTTAACACCACTACCAGGAAGAGTTTGCATTCATCAGCTGGGAGAGAAACAGCTAAGCTGTTAGGCACATAAGGTGCTTCTCTGATAAGAATTTTTTCTAAAGAGCAAAACCTAAAATAAAGCAAAAGTAAGTCTGAAACACTATGTGGCTATATTAAGACAGACATATAAAAAGTACGTCTATGCATTTGATAAAGTTCCAGAAGGAATGAGAAATGCTTTCACAAGAAATAGTAATTACAATGTCCAAAAATAAAAAAAGAATGTAAAAGAACTGATTTTAAATTTACTTAGTTCAATGAATACATGAAAGTTTCACTACCTTCCATTATTTACTGGATTTAAATAAGATTTTATTTACAAATATAAGTATACATCTATGAATATATGCATGTGTTTAAATATATGTATGTATGTTTAAATGCAGTTAACTAGCAAAGTTTAATACCAAACATGTCAAACCAAACTTTAAAAAGTTAAAAAGTAAATTTAAAGAAAACCAGACTAATCAAAGCTCCATTAATCAGATCAAGCTTGACAAGGAAAAAAGAGCAAAAGTCAAATCCCTCAATTAGCATTTACACACACCCTACTGATTACCTACATTTTGTTCTCAGAACAAAACTTTTCTGTTGTTTTTGTTTGTACTTTTGTTCTGAGAACAAAAGGGAAAAAAAAAAAAACCTCCTTAGCAAAATGAGAGTATTTGAAGGCAGATACTAAATATTCCACTATTTACTTCTCCTGAGAATAGAAGAAAAAGTTTTTTCATCCATAAAAATTTAAATACTAAACCTCTAGGATCAAATAAAAATCTTTTAGCAGAGCAAATTTGGGCTTCCAATGTGATTCTGCTAAAACAAGGGCAGCTTTTCTCTGTACCAACCATGCATTAATACACTGTTGTGATTGAACCACCTTCTTTAACAGTGAAAAGAAACTACTTTTTGTATGGAAATCATACAAAATTTTCATAATACATTTACGGAGATATACATAAATAAATATGAATCAATTATGTATTTCCTACAGCCTTTGTCAACAAATCACTACAGTTCATGAATCAGACGGAAGAATAAAAAACAGATCCTGGTATTTAGAATTTAAGTTATATGTAACAGTATCTGCAACAGATGTGAAATTATTTTCCCAAATACTATTTCATATAAGAAATTTTCACAAGCAGCAATGGACAACACTGGTGAGAGAGCTGAAGACAGCTCTATGAAGAATTCACCTTAGAAACTAAAATCTCAACTACTGTTCAAATAGCAAAAAGTGTCTTAACACAGTGAAGTTATTCAGTGACTTAATGAGCTCTGGTTGATCTATGTGGTTAGGGGGCAAGTGAGGACAGCCAAAAGAGTTGCGAACCACTGTGAAATAATTTTCCAGAATATGATAGTGACACCTGTAGTTCTTGCAGAAAGTTTTCTCTGCAAAGAAACTAAGCTCTTATATTTCCAGTTTTCCAATTATGAAAAGTAAACAGATCATACCTCTACTATGAACATGAAGTTTTAAGAATAGGGAATACCACCCTTATAGTATGGAAGGAGGTGAAAGGAAGATGCTATTTCATGACACTTTTGAAGAAAATGGGAAAGAAGGGCCACATTAAAGCAACCTGAGTACAGTAGTACCTGTCTTATCACTGTTCCACAGAAAGATCCCATTTTCTAAGGCTCTAAAATAAAAACTGAAATTTTACATATTTGGAATGTCCCAGTCAAAAGAAAACTTTATGAGCAAGAGTACCTCATAATATTATACATATACTAAAAAATTATACATATAGTACAACTTAAGTTAGTGAGAAAGTACCCTAGTCTATTTTGCACTAGTCACCATTGGCTATTGAGTTTTTCATTTGGAATGACAACAGTCTCAATTCTACTGGGTAACTGTAAGCAACAGAACAAACTGTAGTCGCTGCTGGCTCATAATAAAAAACAAAGTTTTTTTTATTTTTTATTTTTTGGAGGAGTCTTCAAGATGGTGAGGACTATAGATAGATATAAAGGGGAAGCAGCCTTCTGTGAACTTGGATCCAAAGTTAATGCCACCCCCACCCCACCCCCACTCACTTTTCTGCGTACAATTGATAATTGGGCATGGCCAACATAATTTTGATGCATCTTTGGCATGTAACACCACAAAATATAAAAATAACCAATGGTTACAGGTTATAGCAAAACTTAAACCATTACCCCTTCTCTCAATTAATCATTCAACAGCTTCACTAGATGAGACTATTTAGTAATAAACTACTGTTTAAAATGTTCCAGTATAACTAGAAAATGGAACAAATTGGTAGCTTATCAACATTTTTGTACTTACAAATAAAATTTCCAATAATGTGGGTTTAAGATATTAAGTATCAAGCAGATTTAAATACTGGCAGAAAGATAACCTGAAGGATGGAAGGGGGTCTCTTGAAGCCAGTTGGATTGCAAAGGCAGCTGTCCAGGGAAGAACAGAAAAGCCTAAACTGTGCAATTGCCAATGGCCCATTAATGCAGAAATAGAATGGAGTAAGCTTTAGCTGCTCTAATAAGCCTGGAAAGGATCCCTTCCTCATGGCAACAGCTTACCTCTCCTCACCAGCTGAGTAGCTGTGGGATGGATGAAGCTAGACTATGGTAATTTGGGATGTAAAAGAAAATGCAATCCTGCCAAATCTCATTCCCAACTTCACCCTCCCACCACCAGCACAAATGAAATAAAGAAAATTAGACCCAAAACAACAAGCAAGAGTAGTGTGGAGTTTTCTAGTCTTGCACTTGTTTTGGGGTATGTAATGGAATGTTATATGTGTGTTTTAGTAATGGGGGTGGTAATGGTCACTAGCAGAGCAGAATGGCAAAAATCGCATAGAGGATAGTATCTAAAGAGTTTATGACCACAGAAAAATGGCTGACAACTACAATTTCCCCCTTGATATTCAATTATAAAATGGAAAGGGGGGAAAAGAAGCCTTGAAATGTATTTTTTTAATCAAATTGATCTGAAAGGGATATCCCACTTCAAGTTTAAAATAGTCTAAACCCCAAATTACTCCTGTCTATTTCCCAATAGAGAAGACCCACCCAATTTGTTACTCTTTTCCCCACTATGCCTGGCAGAAACTGCCATGCTAGGTTAAATTTCTAGAGAGGAAGCAATCAATGCATTTCTGTTCATCAGCCAATAAATGGATGTGGTCAAAAATAATGAGTGCCAGAGGCACCACTGCCTGCAAGAAGTACAGTTTGTTATATTGCTTACAATGCAGTATTTTATCCAGCCTCTTCCAGCCAAGGACCTGTAAACAGGAGTCTGTTCCAAAACCTTCCTCCGCTTCCAGTTGTCTGTGCAATGTATTGGCACTGTTCTGCTGGGCTGTCAAAAAAACTGGTTTAGAGATGCAGCTCTTCAGTCAGGTTTTGCGCCACTTCTAACCATGTAAATTTAATTCTCTTTTTAAAAAAAATAATAATGATGATGAAAAGGGGTGGGGAGAAGGGCCAAAGAATTCTTTGCAGTAAGAGCTTACCATAATACTCCATGTTTAATGATTAGAACTGGGACCTATCTAAATTAATCAGGTGAGAGAGATCTCAGGCCCATTCCAAGTAGTCAAGTGTCCACATCCCCAAACCATTCTCTGAACAAAACTTGCATCAGACAGCATGTTGACTATTTCAGCAAAAAAAGAGACAAGCAAACAGGCAACTAGGACCAAAGTCCCACCTCTTTTGAATGGTTTCTCCACCCCCTGGGGAGAACCAGGATCTAGGAACAGGTGTTGGAAAAGAGGGCAAGAGGGAAAAGACAGGAAGAGGGTAAGAAAGAGATTACATTTTGGTGCAATCTATGCTTTCCGAGTTTTTTGAATAATTCTTTGATACATTTGTAAAGTCATGCAAAAACAAAAACAAAAACAACAAAAACCCCACACATGAACAGAAGCTAATGCAATGAAATATTCCTGAACTACAGGCAGAAAAGCAGAGATGAGGAACAAAAAGAAGATCCCTGTTTTCTGAGGAAAGCACAGAACTTAGGTACAAGTAGGGATGTGAGATGCTAACAGAAGCACCTTCTAGCCAAAGCTAATCATGCAGGGCAGGAAACGATATTCTAAGGAATGAACAGCTAAAGCCACTATACACTTTTGTGACACAGAAGGTTGAACCCTGAGTCAGTTCTCAATCTTTGCAGTCCATGTAAAGGATAAGCAAAGAGATTAACAACATTTACATTTGCTTTATAATTCATATCATGCATACAGCCACACTGTCAAATGATAAGACTTGATCTAGTGACACAGATTCAGAAATCTTCCCACGCCACTGGAATCCAAGAGTCTAATTAATGAAATTTAATTTACTTTAAAAAATCATTGTACTTTGTCTCCTGAATTTTGAACTTGCACAACAGATCAAAAAATGAAGTGACTCTGAATACAACCAGAATTTTAAAAAATTAACCATGTCATAGAAAATCAAAGAAGATATAAAGTCTCCATTTCTTCTTTTTCTTAATAAATTTACATTGTTTCTAGGGAAGGTCTGAAAATGCAATGTTAATCAATAATATTCAAAATAATATATAATAAATCCTCTGGAACACATTTCCAAATTTGTTAATTTGGAATTAACAATTAAAAATACTAGCCAAAGGAAGCTAAGCTACCACACACACAAGAATGTTATCTAAAACAAGCATCTGCTTACTTACCGGAGAACGGGTCTGAGGTTGTGAATTCATTGTCTGAGGGGCTTGAGGGTATACCAACGTGGTTGGACCTGCATTCTGTCCAGTGGGATAAGGGGTCTGTCAAAGAATGGCAAGAACAATATCATATTTTAAATAAATATGCCATAGTAATTCAAATACATGTTAAAATGTTTACAGAAGTGTTTACTAATGTAACTTGCATTTCTGCTTCTTAAAACCTGTCTTTATGAGATTAACCAGCAATTCAGAATTGGTGCCTTAAACCTCCTGATAAAGAGACATCTGCAATTCAGTATCTATGTGCAATTATTTAATATCAAGAGTACAAAGAACCCCCACTGCAATTTTACCTGTTTCTGATAGGGATAGGCAAAGCCACAAATAAAACCAAACATGGTTGAGGGAACTTACTGGTGCTGTGATTAGGTTTTCTAAAGCACTTATAATAAGAAAAAGGAGACACTGATGAAAGATATCCCAGAGCCCCAACAAGCTCATTCATTCATCTGCTAGACTACTGTTCTTTTTCACTGCCTAGACCATAACCTTTTGACATGACCCCCCCATAAAAATCTATAATCAATAAGAACTTTGATAAAAGCTTGAAAATGGTGATAATAACATATATATATTAACTTACCGTAGGTTTTTTGAAAAAAGGGCATAAACTTTTCACTATCCATGTAAAAGACTGCAGATGAGTGCTATGTGCTAGTGATTTCAGAAAACTGAAATACTTGTAACATTTAAACTGAAATACTAACAAGAATAATGCACACAGAACAGGGATTCAAAACCTACAACTACTACTTACTACTACTAACTTAGGCAAGAAATTTACCTTTCCCATAAATGTAAAAATAAGTAACACCGACCTCACATGGTAGTTGCTAAGACTTGAATGTGGTAAAGTCAAACACTATACAATCATCCTTAAGTTAACACAGTATCAATTTTAAAATAAGAAAAACAAGGCTCAGAAAACTTAAATTTATCTTATCTAAGATAATCAAGCAAATGATACTTCAAGAAAATAGTCTATCTTTTCCTTTGAAAAAAATGTTTCTACAGGTTTTGGCATCTGTTGACCATCTAATGAGAGTTCGTTCAGCTGTGGGTCACATTTAAAACAACAGTCTGAAATAATTTTCAAATAAGAAAACAAAATTAATGAAAGCTAATAATGACTCATATTATACAACAGATGATATTTTGCAAACTTTAAATGTGATATTCAATACAGCCACCTCAATAATCACAATAAGATTCAATATCAGGTTGATTTCCTTTTTGCCACTAGTTCTACTAAATAGGCAATACACTAAAATACATGGAATAAAGAATCTCACAATCTCATAAAATACATGGAAGCAAGAATCTCACATCTACCATACAAGGGATAACTGCATCAAATGACCCCCCAAAATCACTCAGAGGTTTCCCATCAATGATGGGGCCCACATCCATAAACCAGGCAACAACAAGTACTGGCGAGGATGTGGAGAGAAGGGGACACTCTTACACTGCTGGTGAGAATGCAAACTGGTCCAACCTCTATGGAAAGCTGTGTGGAGGACCCTCAAATTAATGAAAATGGAACTACCATATGACCCAGCAATTGCTCTCTTAGGAATCTACCCTAAGGAGATTGGACAAAGCTTGTACAAAGGGATACATGTGCTCGGATATTTATTGCAGCACTATCCATAATTGCAAGGACATGGAAGAACCAAAATGCCTGGTTGAACAGACATTTCAACAGATGATTGGATGAAAAAAATGTGGTATATATACACAATGGAATATTACTCATCAATTAAAAATGACAAATTGGATGGTTTTATGATAACATGGATGGACTTAGAAACAAGTCAAAAAGAAAAAGACAGAAACCAAAGGTTTTGCTACTATATGGGACATGGGAAAGATAAATAAAAATCCATGAAGAAAAGTCAAAACAAGCCGACAACCAAATTGAAGTACACAACTTGGGGGGGGGGGGGACAGGAGGAACGGTTGGGGGGGAGTGAACCCTAGAGATCACAAAGATGTGAAATTTATATATAAATAAATTATTTTTTTTTAAATGGGCAGAAGAACTTCTTACAAGAGAACATACAGATGGCCAACAGGTACATGAAAAAATATTCATCATCAGTTATTGCCAGGAAAATAAAAATCAAATCAAACTGCAATGAAGTATCATTGTATATATGGAGAAAAAAAAAAATAAATTTGTTAAGAATCTGGGGGGGAGGGGGGGGGGAAGATGGGAAACATAGTGATGTTCTGTACCTGAGGGATGATCTGATCCATAGGCAGCACAGCTCAGGGTACATTTCCCTTCCCTTCTGAAAACTGGCTTACAACTGTCCTTCTTTGCAAAGGTGTGGGACAAAAGAGGCAGGGCAGATTTGTACTCCAGAATGGGCATTCTTATGTCCCCTAATCTTCCTTGAGGCCAAGGCCCAGGCCCTAAGCTCTTTTGGTTGTACATTTTATTTCACAAGGAAATAATTTTTTGTCAAAAAAAAAAAAAAAAGATTAGTCTTACTATTTTATTTTAAATACTGTTTTTGGGTGTGTATCACATTCAAACTCTGGATGGCTGGAGTTCTAAATATATTCCCTATCAGTCTGGCTGCACTCAACTTTGAAATGTCTTTCATCGAGTTCTATTATACCACTTGTGCACAGCTGAACAATATATCAGTTTCATTCTTAAAGGAAGTCAAGTGTTCTCAGTGATAAGGCTCTTTAGTCTTAAGAAACCTTGATACTTCATAGTTTCAATTATTTAGGTGACATTATGTTGGAGAAGAAGCTTCTGGCCATCATGATATAAAAGACAACACTTGAGATCTACCACTTACAAAAACATAAAGAAATGGTATCCCTTTCTATACATCACTTATTTATGTGAGAGTTTTGTCCTTTCCCACCTAGTATACTACAAAAAGAAAAGGCAGCCCATACTTTTTTCAGTGAACAGTGAAAATATACTTGACGTTATTCAATTCTCAGTAACATCTTCAACACTGGAGTCAAATAAGATGACACATAAAGAAATATAAACACTATATGTGAATCAGTATTGAGGAAAAGATTTTTTATTCAATAGTAGCAACTTCCTTGGTCACACCCTGAGCTGGTACCCTGTAATGTCAATGCCAGTGTGATTTTAACAGACTACTATCATTGCTCTCAATGATTATGCATAAAAAATAGAATCTATTTTCCTTTAACCTGGAATTACCATTTTAAACAGACAAAAACTCAACATTCTTATATTTAAACTGCATCTATGCCAACAGCAGATTCAGTTTGTACACAAGCAGTTTCATCTAAATGCAAAATACGGCATCTAATCACAGTCACACATGAAGTGGCTCCTTTTTCGCAGTGTGTGCACTAGCAAGTTTGGGTTTTTAATAGGAGTGCTTATCAAGGAACTCTGCCAATTGTTTACTCAGCTTTCTCTCAGGGCATTTCCCCATTCTTTCTGGCAATTTGAAATTTCTTAAGACTGATTTAACTTGTACCTGTGGGAGCTGCAAGGATAGCAACTGTGAAAGATACCTCTCTTTTCTTCTCTGCAGGTAGTAAATAATTAATGAAGGTCTACTGGTTAAGTTATTCTAATAAATTGCTTAAAATCTATTGTGATTTGTTGAAAAAATGCAAAAGCTTGAATGGAACATTCTTGAACATGTTTCATAGCATCAACAACATGAAGAAATGGGGATAGATCAATGGAGCATTATTTCAATAATCATCACACATTTTACTTGTGCTTTTCAAATACCTTCAACGATTAACCTCTCCAAAGATGTGTATATGATTATTTTATATTTAAACTGAAATCCAATGCATAATCTAATTTTGTAAGAGTTACAAACTTATCTCATTTTCATCTAAAACTTATGTTTCAATGAATCCTCTTGACACAACAATCCCCTTTTATTAACTGGGGAGGTAAGAACACCATAGTAACAACAACAAAGGATATGGTATAAGCTAGTGAACTTAATAGATACCAATTAAGACAAGCCAATCAAAATAGCCCTTGGGCTCCAACACAAGATATTTAACAGTCAAAAGTCTGAGAGTAAGTTCCCTCACAAGACAAAACACACTAACAGAACTTCTCAGGTCTAAATGTGATGGTTTTCAAAACATGGTATGTATAAAAATTTAAAAAGACACAGATTTTCAGTTTCCACAAAGGACTTAAGCAAACAATAAATAATTATAAAAGATGTACAGTACTTAGTGCTTTGGTTATTTTTCTTTCTTTGCTTTTTTTTTTTACTTTTTAGTGTTTGCACGTAAATCATCTTTTTTTAAATTATTTTTATAAGATATATTTCACATCTTTGTGCACTTATATATATATCTAAGTATATATACATAGTATCATTGTCTATTCCATTGCTCTCCCATCACCTTATCACCCAAGTACCAACTTAGTCTTCTGTGCCCTTCCCCGCCCCTGTTCTCTCCCTCTTCTTCTCTTGTTCTATGCTTTGGTTCTGTTGGCAGTTTTGAACTTTCCTTAAGCATTTGCTTGTTTTCCCTATATCCCTCAAATAAGTGAGACCATCCCATATTTCTCTTTTTCTTTCTGGCTTGTTCACGCTAAGATGATTCCTTCTAGCTCCATCCATGTTACTGCAACTGATATGTTTGTCTCCTTTAATTTGAAAGTGGGTGAAAGAGACTTTCTGTCTTTACTTAACTGTTTACCCCTTATCTGCTTGCTTCTTTCTCTAAAGCAGGCTACAAGCAGTTCCTTTGCAATTACCTTTAACCTTAACTGGATACTCTTATTTGCCTGTTACTCTCTACAAAGCAGGCTACACACTCTTCATTAGCATTTTTACTGATCACCTTTACCATTGATATGCAAAAGCCAGCCAACTGCTCTCTGCTTTTAGCTCCAAAAACTGCAGAAAAGAAAAACTTTAATACACAGTTTAAACTTTTCACTCGTGGGTCTTTACCACCATCCCCAGCCTTTTCAACCAAAATACCAAGCTAATGCAAGACAATCAGTGCAGTGCAGACTAATTTATTTCTAACAAAGTGATTTCTAATTATCCTATTAACTACAAAAGAAACATGTAAGACTCAGAATACTTTAACATTGTCCAAATCCTTTCTCAGTATTGTCTAAAGTCTTTTTCCAGATTGCCCCAAAATCCTTAGTCTCTCAGTCCTAATTGTCTCACCAATGTTCAGACAGAGTCCATCTCCAGACGCTTGAAGACTTGTTTCTTTGAATGCTCCTCCTTGTCTTCTACGCTGTCTTCTCCTTGTCACCTTTAGGTAGCAGGAACTCCATGGTGCCGAACCAGCAAAGTTCACTTTCTTTTCAGTCCTAACTTTTGCACGGCCTCTTTCGGACACAAATTAAACTCAGCAAAGCAAACTCCAACACGGAGTTCAAATCTGCAAACTCCTTAACTGCTTTCAGCACACATGCTGCCAGCCTGGGCCAGTCGAGGGTTGAAGGCCCTCGGTGGCCACATGGCCAAGCTCACATGGCTCACATCTTTACAAGATGGCCGATTCCCGTCTCTCCTCCACTGAACCTCTCTCTCTATCCAGTCTCCATATTCGAATCTGCATCGAATTCTCTCTCTTTGTTTGCACACCCTTTATATACCCTGATTTCCCGCCTTCCAGGAAATCTGTTTTACCTAGACTATTTCACTTCTTTCTTCCCCCCTGCATCCCCCTGAAGGGAAAAATTCCAGCTAAGGTCATTCCCCCATTTTAACATTACCTGTCCTTAAAATCTGCAATCTTAAACAGGAGACAATGGGGGGGGGGGCACACCCTATCAAATTGATGCATAATATTCCATTGTATAAATATATGCTTCAGTTATTTTTCTAAGCACTTCACATACAACTCAGAGATTGAAGGTTATTTCTTCTGTGTAAGACTTCATTCAATCCCAACTAGTACTACCATAAACACAAATTTCAATACTATGCATGTGTGCACATATACACACACATCTGAGTGAAAAACTAAGTTGCCCACACTTACCCCCACCCTTCTCTGGCATGGCAATATCTGAAGGAAAACACTGCATTTCAAGCTTCTCCCTCAAGATGGAAGGGAAAAGTGAACTACTACTACTCTAACTACCACTTGTTTGTTGTCTTTCCCAAGGGACTAAAGAAAGGACTAGTTCCATCTCTTTGACCTAGCTCTAATAGGAGCAGTGGCATAGTTTGGATATCAAGGTGGAAGCTGCTGAATATAATTGCATCTGCTGAGTTACATGAGAGCTGAAGGGAGACTTCAGACGCAAAAACACCTGGGAAAAGTGATTACAGGCAGATAAATACAACAGAATGCTTAAGGTCTTGAGAAGCATGAGTAAAACTCAGGATATTAACACATTTACAAGCAGACATGCAGGAGACTGGGGTAAAAACCACACACACAGGTCCAAGGAAGATATACCTACAGAAAATGCCTTGTAAAGACCTTAAGTCTTCATGGTGGGCTGATAAATAATAGTCTTCCCCTGCAAAAGTCAGTTTTGCGAATACTGGAAGGTGTAATTGTTTTATCAAAAGTTTAGTTGTGAAAAGGGTACAAAGCACAAATAAATACAGAAATACGATCTACTCAAGAAATAAATAAAACCTCTAGTAGCCAACTCTTAAAAAAAATAAATAACTGGCAAAAAATACAGTGTTACCTAAGACAGTTGAATCCCGAACAGTAACTGAGTGTCCCAATTCCTTTCTACCTATTACCCATTGTCAGTACCAGGCAACAGAACTGCAGGGTATTCCTGAAGAGTTCACACTAAAAGTTTTTTTAAAAAAAAAAAAGCTCAGCGTGAACTCAAAAAAAAAAAAGGGGGGGGGAAGGAAAAAAAAAAAAAAAAAAAAAAAAAAAAAAAAAAAAAAAAAAAAAAAAAAAAAAAAAAAAAAAAAAAAAAAAAAAAAAAAAAAAAAAAAAAAAAAAAAAAAAAAAAAAAAAAAAAAAAAAAAAAAAAAAGGGGGGGGGGGGGGAGGGATAATACAAAATAAAGACCAATAAACTATAAGATGAAGTCAAAACTAAGACTCTTAAAAACAATGTAACAGAATTTAAAAGCATAATAGAGGCCCTCAACAGAGACAAACAAAACCAAGGTGGAGAACTAGTAAGCTTGATAACACAACATTAGAGAACACACAAATAGAACAACAGAGACAAAAGAATTTTTAAAATGAAAACAGCCCATTGGTATGATCTAAAAAGAACATTCCATGTCATAGAGATCTCAGGAGAAGAGACAAAGGTACAGAAGATGTAATCCATCTTACCAACAGAGAAAAGCACAGATTTAGATTAAAGACTAGAAAACAACTCTAGAAATGGTCAGGAACAGCCGGGCATGGTGGCGCATGCCTGTAAGCGGCAGCCTGGGAAGCCATAGCTGGGGCCAGGGATCGTGGTTTGAGTCCCGTTGGGAGCACATAACGAGACCTAGCTCCAAATATAGCTGGGCGTGGTGGCACGTGCCTGTAATCCCAGCTACCTGGGAAGCTAAGGCTGGGGGACTGCTTGAGTCTGTGGTACCCCAAGCAACGTGAGCCTGCAGTTCCATTGGCAAAAACAGTGAGACCTAGTCTCAAAAAAAAGAGGGGGGAAAAAATGGTCAGGAACAGACCAAATCAGATAAAAGATTTTTGATCTGAAAAGTTAAAAAGAGATACAAATGGACAATACATTATGATTTAGGGCCTGATACAACAATAGGAATTAACATTCATATATGTGAGGAATAATGGAGCATCAAAATACATAAAGCAACTAGCTAACAGAATTAAAGAGATATTAGCAACAACACAATAAAACTGTTTTAAGACTCTGCTTAAAACTATGAACAGATCAAGCTGGGCATGGTGGCGCATGCCTGTAAGCAGCAACCTAGGAAGCTGTCGCCAGGGCCAGGGATGGCGGTTCAAGTCCCTCTGGGGGATGTAGCGAGACTTAGTTCCAAAAAAAATATAGCTGGGCGTGGTAGCACACGCCTGTAATCCCAGCTACCTGGGAAGCTAAGGCTGGGGATTGCTTGAGTCTGTGGTACCCTAGGTAACATGAGTCTGCGGTTCCACAGGCAAAAATGGCGAGACATAGTCTCAGAAAAACGAAACAAAACTATGAACAGATCAACAAGACAGAAATTAAATAAAGGAACAACAGCCTTAAATGAAGAACTAGACCAAATAGTTTTTAAAAATATCTACAGAATGCTCTACCTCAAAAACAGTGCAAATCTATTTATTTCAAATGTATATCAAACATTTGAAGACTAGACCATGTGTTGGGAAACAAGTGGATTCTCAACAAAATTACAAAGATTGAAATTAGACCAGGTAATCTCTCTGATAATAATGCCATAGTTACAAAAATCAACAATCTATGACAACGATCTTTTCAAAAAAAGAACAGGAAAAACTATAAATAAGGGGAGACCACAATGAGCGCGCATATATATATATATATATATATATACACATACACATATATATATGTGTGTGTGTGTGATATATATATCAACGGAAATAAACACATGGAGTTATTTTCAGCTAGTGGATGAGAGAAAAGTGGAAACGAAAGTAATACCCTGAGGCTGATGAAAATGATAAAAAAAAAAAAACTACTAGAATCTATTAGATATAGCAAAAGCAATCTTAAGAGGGATGATAACTGCCACAGGATATACCTGAAGATGTGGGATCTTAGATTTCTAATTTACACACAGTATTGTAAATCAGTGCTATCTTAACTTAAAAATATTAGTATAAATATAATCCTTTTTAAAAATTAAAGGAAAAATCCCAAATGAAAAATCTAATACTGCATTTAAAGCACCTTCAAAAACAGGTGCAAACACAATCCAATCAGCCCAAAGGAAAGAAATGATTGGAAATAAATGAAATAGGAAGCACAAAGACTGTAACTGATCAATTACACTGCAACATGGTACTACAAGAAGACAAACTTCTACCTAGGCTAACAAAGGAAAAAAGAGGGAAACATTACTAAACAGAATCAGAAATGAAAGAGGTAAAATTATCCCAGAGAGCACTGAAATATAAACTATATGTGGAAAACTACACTCCAATAAATTTGAGAACCTTGAAAAACTGGACAAATTTCTAGAGCAACATAGCCTGCCAAGACTAAACCAGGAAGCAAAGGAAGAACTGAGTAAACCAAGAGCGTACACTGAATCAGCAATAAAAAAATCTTTGCAAAAACAGAAGCCCACCCTGATTCTAGTCAGGCTGGGAGTAGGAGCCAAAGTCCTTTCAGAAGGCTTGGGCCTTTGGGGAGCCCTCCAGCACATATACCCACAGTAGACTAGGCTGCAGGCCAGGGTCTCAGGGTCTAGGGATCTAGGGGTCTCAGGCTGGGAGACCTAGTCTCAACCCTTCCGGTGTCCAGGGGTGGGAGCTGGGCAGTCTCTGCCAGAGGTTCTGAGCTGGGAGAGGAGAGTAGTAGGGGACTCCACCTTTCAGGCCCAGCCCTGATCCTAGTAGGACTTCAGGTGAAAGCTGAGGTCCTTTCAAATGGCCAGGGCCCTTGGACAGGACTTTCAGGACACTTCTGTCTCCACCTAGACTGCTGGCGGGGGAAGGGAGCAGGGTGAGTCCTGCGCCACTGGGGCCCAGGGGTGTCAGGGTGGGGGAGCCAGCCTCTGCCTCCACATGGGCCAGGGGCAAGGGTTGCGGGTAGTCCCCTTCAAGTTTACTCCAACTTCAATCAGACCTAAATTTGGAACAAAAATGTCAGTTCTCCAGCTACAGACATAAAGGAGAGGAGTGGAAGTAATAACACTCTGGATACACTCACCACTGGGTAGGATCCAAACAGCACTGTCTGAACCACTGAGACAAAAATGTGAAACCAGCAATTGTGGTGACCTGTCACAGATTTCCACCTATATTGGCTCTGGGGCTTAAGAACCAAATCCCTGGTCCAGATATTGTGCGATGAATGAGGCTCCCTCCTTTACCAATCAACAGGGGAGGAGAGCCACAGAGATGTGGCTGCCGCCCATGACAGAACTGCAAACCACTAGAGGAGGGGAGCTGGACCAACCACCTAGGGAAGTCTGCCCCCAGCGGGGAACATCTCCACTGCCAGTGGCTGGGAGCTGGGTTCCCAGCCCATGATCCCAGAACTGTTAAGGCACAGAAGTAGGACCATGTGACAGACTGGAATGGAGGAGACAGCCAGCGTAAAAGAGGCACAAAACTCAGTGAACACATGGGTCTGGAGAAAAGGAGACAGTCTCCTCCACTATAGGAAGTGCCACAGTCAAGGAGCCTGGAGAACTGCACCATGCACCTGCCCTACAAGAAGTTCCTCAAACTCAGCCTGACTACCCGCCTCAGTTACTCCTGGAGAGTCAAGTAGTCTGGTCAGGTGCGATCCAGGAGCGCAGGTCCTCACCCAGGAAAAAGGGCATTGCTCCAGTAAAGGAAAAGACCAATGGGCCAAACACTGACCAATGACTTGCAGCGTGAGAGAAGCTGGAGTGACTGGAAGGGGGAAAGGGGTAGTAGAGTTAGGGTATAACTAAACAATATGGAAGGGAGGGCTATACCTAAGGGGAACAATAACTATACAAATAGGACCAATGTTGTATGAAAATTAGAAAATAAAAAAATATATTAAAAAAAAAAAACAGCAACAGACAAGTTTACAAAGATATTTTATCAAATCTTCAAAGAACTAATGCCCATTTTGCTGAAATTATTTTTAAAAATAAAGAAGGGGGATGCACCCTAATACATTTAAATAGATTTCATGATACTAACATTACTTAATATCAAAACCAGAAAAAGACAAGAAAACTATAGACCAACTGTTCTGATGAATTTTGATGTAAAACATTTCAATAAAATGCTAACAAATCATCAATGAATCACAAGAATTATGCATCATGATCAATGGGAATTATACCAGGGATGGGAGACCGGTTACATAAATCAATTAACACCACACATCCCTTCAACAAAAATGAAGAGGAAAAATTAAATAGTATCAATACAGAGAAAACATTTGATAGGACTCACAATCCACTTAAGGTAAAAATGGTAAACCAGTTGGAAACAGAAGAAACCTGTCTCAGTATAATAAACACCATATATTATAAAACAACAGTCAATAAAATACCTAATGGCAAAAAACTGAAAGCTTCCCGCTCCCTCCTCCCTCCCCCCTTAGTCAGGAGAAATACAAGAATGCCACTGTTACCACTTTTGTTTAACTTAGTATTTGAAGCTATAATGAGAGTTATCAAACAAAAACAGTAAATGAAGCTATCTAAGTTGGTAAAGTGAAACAATAATTATACTGCTCATAGGGTTACTTTATAGGGAATTTTAAAAAAGTTATTAGAAACAACAGGTAACATGGGAAACTGGCAAGTTAAAAAATCAACATATAAAAATCCATAAACAAACAGTAAGAAAATGAAACCAAGAAAATGATCCATTTACAACTGCCCCCAAAAGAATCAAATACCCCAGAAATAACCTAAACTAAGGAAGTGAAGAGTCTATACAATCAATGAGCTCTATAAAATGCTATTAAAGTACTGGGAGATATAAAGAAATGAAAGGATAGCCTATGTTCATGGATGGAGAGAATCAATATTATCTATCATACTAGTAACCTGGTTTAAAAAGATATATAAACTTAACACAATCCCCATCAAAATAGCAACAATATTTTCAAAGAAAATAAAGAAAAAATACTGAAATTTATACAGAATTACAAGTTCTTAAATAATAAAAGCAATCCTGATTTTTTTTAAAAAAGGGGGGGAATACAGGTTATCACATTACTGACTTAAATTTTACTAAACTATACAATATGGTATCAGCACAAAAGTAAAAAGTACAATCAATGGAACAAAAAAAAACTACAGAGTAAATCCATGTACATATTAATGCCCATTGAATGATAAAGCAGCTATGACCATATCATGGGGAAAGAAAGGTCTCTTTTTTAATAAATGGTGTACGAAAACTGTAAGACCACGCATGAAAGAATGGCAGTGAATTATTAAAGGTATACACAAATAGGTTAAAGACTTAGATGTATGATCTGCAGCAAAAAATGTAATGAGAACATTGGTGGCATATTCCACATTTTCAATAAAGATGGTTTTGGACACTCAACACCTATCATTAAGGAAATTAAAGCAAATATAAATAATTTGGATTACTTTCAAGTTGAAAGTTTTTACACAGTCATATTAAAATGACAGCCCACTGAACGGGAGAACATGAAACCATCAATGTGAAAAATTATATGCTCTAAATCTAGTTGTTAATAATAGCTAGGATATGGAAACCTCCCTAAACACCCATCAAAAGACAATTAGACTAAAAATATACGACACATTCACACTATGGAGTACTACTCAATCAAAGGGGAAGGATGAAATGCAATCATTTACTACCAAATGGAGGAAGGGAATTATGTATACTAAACCTATTCAGGATGACAAATAAACACTAAATATTTACATAACAAACAATTTGGCAAAGTAGAAAGATTTACAAAACTAGCAGATTTTTATAAAAGCATTAAGAACTTTGAAGTTAAGAGAGAAAAAAGAGGGAGAAGAGAACCCAGAGAGGACCTAGAGGATGGTGGTAGTGTAAAAAAATAAATGAAGTCTGAATTCCCACACGTTCAACCAGCCAAGTAAAGAAGCCAACATGCCTTGAACCTCCAACATGAAATGACGTGGAGACCCTGGAGCAAATCATACCTCATATCAGCACTTGCCACAGAAGGGTCTCCAGGCAGGAGCTTCAGGAACGCTCCACACTCAAGGCCCTCCTGCCATAGCATTAACCTGGGAACCCCGCCCATCGATATCAGCCAGTCACAGGTCCACGTGGAAAACACAGGAACGTCCATCTCCAATTCTGGTAGCCCTAAACACCTGGGTAAGAGTGACCAGAAGTCCTGCCTGCCATCAGCAAGGGACCAGTTGGCAGAAGTTGAGTAGGGAGTGGCATGAACCTGCACAACTACCTCCGAACACCAACCAGTCACTAGACAGATACAGCCACGACTTGGCAAGATCTCCAAGAAATCAGGTCCACCAGCATCAGCAGTAAAGGGGCATCACAGGCAGAACAAACCCAAAGGCAAAATATGGGATGGAAGAAAAACACAAATGATCAAACAAATATCCCAGGGAATAATACATCACAGAGAGAAAGTCAACCTACTGAAATCAATATGAAGTGATAACACCACTTCCACCCTGGCATAAGGAGGAAGGCGTAAGCAACAGTCTCCTCTGAAGGTTACACAGAGGGATACTGGTTTTTGCTGTAGGGAAGTGCTCCTGGGGATCCCCATGATAACTACACTTTCCAAATTGCTTGTAAGTAAACTCTCTTTTTTGGGGGGAGAAGTGTGGTAGGGGGTAAAATAACTGGTTGTACTTAATACCGCTGAACTGCACAATTTAAAATGGTTAACACAGTAAATTCTGTTATATTTTAACCATAATTTTTAAAAAGTTTTAAGTATAACAACACTATCACATCAAATTTGTTTCAGCAGTATTTATTCAATTTCATCAATTAGTTATCAGATAAAAGCATATTTGCCCCTATGGATATACTTGCTTATAATCTTATGTTGAAATTAAAGCAGTATTTGACAAAGTAAACATGTCTCACATTGACAACTATATAGCACTGTGATTCACTTCCAACTCTTAAATGTAAACTAACTATACAAAACCATCTAACATAGTTTTTTAAATCATTACTTAAAGGTCTGTACAAACTAAAACTTTTGATATATTTCAGAGAAAGGAAATACCAAGCTCCAATTTGTCATTTGCTAGGAAATCAGTTCCAAGGAGAATCAAACCAAGAGGGGTTTTGTGACCCTTATTTCACTTTGTTCCCCCACCCACTGCACCATCACCCTCCCCCACTCCACCCCACCCTACACACACTCCCCACAATCAAGAAATACTACAAAGGACTAGAGGTATGGAAAAGAATTCCTCCATTAAAAGCATGGTTTCTACATGTCAATAGGTGTTCAGAAGGGTATCTTCTTCAAGTGCCATCTGACAAGAACTGGAGAACCACTCTCTCTTTCCCCAAATCTGAACGTAACTCCTGTGGAGTAACTTAAGAAAATTTTCTTATTTGTTCTTTGGAACATGCCCAAGTACCATAGCTGAACTTTAGGTTTTCAAGCCCAGATATTGAACACTGAGAAATGATCAACTTACTTATCCATTGGAATAAGGGCAGGTATGAGACTACACACAGCCAGTCCACCACTGTTGGAATTACTATCAAATGGTGTTCAAGTCATATTTACATGCAGTAAGTTAGGTGTTACTTTAATATACTCATCCCAGGTATATTAAATTCCTAATGATTGTACTAATAAAAAGGATGCTGAAATAGATATCCTAGTAATATTCCAACAGCATAATACTGAAAATAACTTAAATCCTATGTTTACTATTTTTAACATAAAATGAAACATATAATGTAATAATTGTTTAATACACAAGCCATTTTCTTCATCAAAAAGAAAAACTATGTATTTCCAAGTTTACATATACCTTCAAGCCTTGCAAGCAATGTAATTCTGAAGTCTACTAGACCAATCAATATCTCCATTTAGTTAGACTTTATTTAAATAGAATGCTGGCATTTATTTCTTCATACTGAATCCAATTTCCCTAATCCTTCTGAAATCTCAGGCTCAACTTCATGTACTAATATGCTACACCTCGAGGAACCACAACACTCAAATGCCAAGAAGTATAATAAACCAGAGTGACTCACTGCTTCCCAGACAAATGAATAGATCATGACTAGTAGATACACTCAAGGACACCAAATGCTTTCTCCTTCACAGTCAAGCACATATAATGATACAAAGGTACGCAGGGTAACAAAAATCACATTCTGACACACTGAAAGGCAGTATGCTAGAGTATAAATCCTGAGGATTAGGTGAATAAATCAAGAAAATCAGGGTAAAACTATTACAACTATAATTTAATATTAACGTAACACTCAGCAAAATATACAACACTAATATTTCTATTTCAAAAAAGTATCTGCTATAAAAGCCACAAAAAAGAAAAATTTTCCATGTAAAAAGTTAGCATATAAATGAAATACCTCAATGACGACACTGAAGCACCCAAAAATGTATTGTCCAAAATACAAGTTCAAATGTAAACAAAGAATTATTTTCCTAACCTTTTATTTAAATACCAAAGCTTTCATCTTTACATGAAAATAAGTGAAACAGTATTGGCCAACCACATATTCCATGTTATTTATAAGGGAAAGCACTACCCATGGTTCTTCATGATTTTTTTTAGCTTATGATGTTTAATGTTGCAAGAAAACAAAAATCCCCATCAAGTTATTTTTAGATAGTCACTGGTTAAATAAACATTATGTTGGCTGTGTAATGTGACTCCTCCAGCATGACCCTGCCGAGAATAAACAGACATCATACACACTCAATCACATGAGACAGGTCTAAAAAACCACTGAGTCATCCACCATCGTCTTTTCGCTTCCCAATTCCCAGTAACTCAGTGGAAATTTCTGTCTCACCATAGCAAAGGCTTCTCCTATTTCCAGTAAATAACAATTTCTTGAAACCACTCTTCAGTAATACCAACCAGTGTATGACAAACTCAACCTGAGCATCACACAGTTTCTACCCCAGCCCCAATCAATCCACCTAGTGTTTCTGACAATACAGAAACAAAGGCAAGCAAAAACAAGCAGCTAATTAATTAGGTCAGTACTACTTGGGGGAAAAACTTATCTCCCAGCCAATCTGGAGGTGAAGATAATTTTTACTTTACTAGCCAAATAGCTTATGCTTTTTTTAGACATAACCAACACACCCCCCAGATTTTCATTCCCAAGTATCCTGAATGGCACGGTCAATATTCTTGCCTTCCACTACAAACAACCATGCCTCAAAGCAAAACTACTTTAGATTTTCTTTCCTCTGAGAATGCAAGTTATATAGCATCATTAGTGGAAAATATTATGCACACAAAAACTTTTCAATCAAATTGCAATGAAATGAAATCATTTAAGATGCAACAATCTGACAACTTTTTACTTTTCAGCATCACCTGGAAGTCCTGAAAATACAGCTGCAAAGACATGGGTCCTGTGCCCATGTCTTTACCACTTGACAACTCAAACTGTAAAGAATAGAGAAAGTGCTACAAGGAATATGAATAGAATGTCAAGAAGCAAAGGACAATGGGATTAATTCTTCCTGACAGACGATTTCCAGAGAGTCTTCCAAGGTTAACAGTTTAACATGGAATGGACAGAGGAGCTGCCAGTTGGCCTTCTGAGGAGAGGAGCATCGTCAACAGGCAGAGTAAAAAGGTTCTAAACTGTAGCAGATACCTGGAAAAGTAGAGCATGTCCACTCTGTCCGAACAGGTCATAATTCCAGAGCATAAGTATGGGTGAGGCAAGAGTGGAGGGAAGAGGACAGCCATAGAAAAGAGAGGTATCAAGATAAACGAGGACCTTACCTTCAAAGGAGGTATGAACAGGGCAGTCACATCGCCCAGTTTAACAAAACAGAACTATTACAACAATATGGAGTCTTAGAAAAAAAAGAGATCTGTGACCTTGATGAAACCAGTTAGAAGTTAGTTCAAGGTCTACATTTACTATGATGACACCTAACATACCACAGTGGATCTAGACAAAGGAAGGGAGTCTGAGAGATAACCATTATACTGAACAGCAGAACTTTATGACCAGCTAGGCACAAAGGATAAGGAAGCTGATGCTCAAAGTCTTGATGACCCAGGTGGTTAAGGGTGTTTACAAAACAAACATGCTCTGATCCCAGGCCACCGATATTTTCTCTAAATGTTTTTGCATTGACTGCTTTGCTTTGGGTAGAAAGTGATATAGTCAATTGCATGATAGCAAGTTTTAAGTGTCAGGAAAAAAACAAAAACAAAAAAACATCCTAGTACAAAAGTGTAATTAGAAACAGAGAGCAGAGTGAACTATAGAGGATAATCTAGCAACCAGAAGAATGAAACCAAAACCCTTTGTCTTAAGAGCAGATAAGATTACCTAGGGTGTAACAGAAAATTATTTGAAATATTTGAAATAAATCATCTTGGGATAGGCAAAAGAAAGTAAACTTTTAGAAAGATAGGATTTCTGAAGGATGAGATAATAAATTTCCTTATTTAGAGTCATATATTGCCAGGCACACTTTAATTATATAAAACCTCAACAAAACAATCACTTTAAAAGAGAGAAAAACTGGTTCAGAGGAAATGAAGAAACTTGCCCAAGGTTGTATGTGTACTGGCTAATTCAGAGTATGAACTGAAATCTGCTGACAGCAATGAAAGTACAGAAAAACAGATGAGTAGTGAACAAAATGTAAGTTAACATAAAATGTAGGACAATGGTTACCTGTAAAGAGAAAGGAGGGAGTTAAGTCAAACACAGCTTCAGATGTTGGTAAGTGACTTATTTGGGGAACGGTCGGTTGTTTATTATAATTATACTTCCCAATGGAACTTAATATACTTTTATAAAAATATATATCTCTGGCCAGGCACGGTGGCTCATGCCTGTAAGCTTCAGCCTATGAAGCGGCGGGGGCTAGGGATCGCGGTTCGAGTCCTGCCTGGGGCCGGTAGCGAGACCTAGTTCCAAAAAAAAATAGCTGGGTGTGGTGGTGCGTGCCTGTCATCCCAGCTACCTGGGAAGCTGAGGCTGGGGATTGCTTGAGTCTGTGGTACCCCCAGGCAACGAGAGCCTGCGGTTCCACAGGCAAAAATAGCAAGACCTACTCTCAAAAAAAAAAAAAGAAAGAAAGAAAGAAAAAAGATTGGAAATGGTGAGACAGGGTTACCAGAATATTTTGGGTTGCTGTTGGTCAATTCCATGTATAGAAACAAGCATGAGCTCATGGTGTTAAAGAAAAGCCGATTAGTGATGGTTAACAGGATCACCAAACAGCTCAGGGACAGCTCAGAATAGGTTAAATTTAAACAGAATAGCTTAAATTAAAGCATAAACTTTTGAAAAGTCTATAGGTAATAGGACATTTGAGAATTTCTATTAGCAGAACCCTACATCCTGGTGGCCCCAAACCAGAGGAAAATACGTGGCAGATTATACTGATTCCTGGCAGGGAATTGACAAAATACAGAAATCGAGGAAGAAGAAAAGAGAACTAGTGGTTAATAATGACTAATGATAAGATGAAAGCTAAACAAGAGGAAAGTAAAATCAGAAAGGGACTTGTGATACTTAGAATAGAAAGGGATTAAAAAAATTAAAGGGATTAAAAAATTAAAGGGTTATAAGAAGAAGTAGGGAGAATTGGGGAAAGCTACCCTGCATTTGTTGCACAAGGATCAGAGAGAAAGGACCTAGAGAGTTAGGAAAAGGTTAGACCAATGCTGAGCCTACCTTTCCAGATGCAAAGAAAACAAATAAGCATCCATTTAAAAAGGTTTCTAAGCAAGGCACAGTGGCACATGCCTTAAATCCCAGCCTAGAATGGGAGACTGAGACTGGGAATCGCTTGAGTCTGGGGGTTTGAGATGTACCTGTACCCAGGGCAACTAGTCTCAAAAAACAGCTGGGCGTGGTGGCGCGCCTATAATCCCAGCTACCTGGGAGGCTGAGGCTGGGGATTGCTTGAGTCCAGGGTACCCCGAGACACGAGAGTCTGCGGTTCCCCAGGAAACATAGTGAGACCTAGTCTCTAAAAAATAAATAAATAAATGAATAATAAAAGAGTTTCTAGGAAAGTAATGTTCCCTTCATTTTCACAGATTAAGGAGCTAGAGGGAAGTGGGAGAGAGTTCAAGGAAAAAGTGCTACAGGAAAAAGGCTGATTACAAAATGACTCTCCAGAAGTTCCAGCATCAGGACATTAGTATAGAGAGGTTCCACAAGTGCTCTATTATAAACTAAAATATATGCAGAAAAACAAATGAACAGTAGAAGGCAACTTTCCAGGTCATAGGACAAATCTTCTTCTGGAGATTAGAATACCCATTCATATAAACTTTGGAATATTTAATCTTATCAAAAAGAAAAAAAACCCACATGGCTTAAATTCAGAGCAATTTACAAGGAAAACAACTAATTTGCTGCATGTTTGTGAGGGGGCCTATTCCAAATAAACCAAGATGTTTCTAGCACACAGCATGTACTCTCATACCTCCATATTTGTGAGAAGAATGACTTTCTAAGAGAATCTTGCAATTCATTCAAACTGAATGGTGGTTTTTTTTGTTTTTTTTTTGTTTTTGTTTTTTTGAGACTAGGTCTCGCTATTTTTGCCCGTGGAACTGCAGGCTCACGTTACCCAGGGTACCATGGACTCAAGCAACCCCCAGTCTCAGCTTCAAGCCAGGAAGCTGGAATTACAGGCACCCACCACCACACCCAGCTATTTTTTTTTGGAACTAGGTCTTGCTATGTTGCCCCGAGCGGGACTGAAACCCTGGTTCCCGGCCGCAGCTTCCTAGGTTGCTCTTACATGCATGCACCACCATGCCAGGCCACAAACTGAATGTTTTAACAATAAGATCTGGTATGTAGGAAGGAAGCATATTCAAGAAAACAGTTTTTAAAAAGGTATGGAGAGATTAAACCACATTAACTCTCTTTATTATTAAAAATCTACAGGTATTCCTTTATCACCTTGAAGTCACTGCCAACATTTTCTACTAATCAGTCTTAACACTAGGAAGATGTCACAGACATTTTCCTGCAGAACTTTCAACTTCCCTTAAGTTTTCTTTCTAAGGATCCAGCAAACCATAAACATCAAAGATGGAAAATAATGTCTCTCCAGACAGATTCTCACTAGGTTTCTCCCATTACTAGCTAATCTTCACCAGAATTATTCATTCCTGATGAAATGGTTCACCTAATAAATGAAAAGCAAGTACATTAAATCAAACCTTTCTAGCAAAGCATGACTAATAGGTGACTTGGGGCAATTCTAAACCAAGCTTCAGCTAAAATAAAATGCAATTAATTTAGCCAGATACCAACAGAGTCCATCACCTCTCCACCTTACTCTTTTATCCCATTTCCCTTTTTTTTTTTTTTTTGAGACTAGGTCTTGCTCTTTTTGCCCGTGGAACCGCAGGCTCACATTGCCCAGGGTACCACAGACTCAAGCAATCCCCAGCCTCAGCTTCCCAGGTAGCTGAGATTACAGGCATGCGCCACCATGCCCAGCTTTTTTTTTTTTTGGAACTAGGTCTCGCTACGTTGCCCTGAGCGGGAATCAAACCGCGATCCCTGGTCCCTGCCACGGTTTAATAAGCTGCCGTTTACAGGCACACGCCACCGTGCCCATGCCCAGCCCTGTTTCCATTTTGAAGTAAAATAAAATTTGTGGTTTTTTTTTTTTTTATTTAGTTAGGAAAAAATATCTATAATTCAAAAAATATTTTTGATATCAAGATACTTAAAAGAGCGAGCCAGCAAAAATAAACTTTCCAGAAAGAACAGCTAATCATTTCAGGTATGATTTTTCAAGCTTTTTCATCTTGAATTCTACTGAAAACATTAGTAACAAAGTCACCCATAGACAACGTCACCTGTAGGTTTTGTTTTTGCCCACAGTTCTATAGAACAACAAACAAATGGCAGAAAGAGTAAGAAAATGGCAGAGTGAGCCAGGGAGAAGTCATAATATGCTTCACAAAATAAAACAACAACAACAAAAATAACATACATAAACCAGAAATTAAAGACCTGTTTTACACTTGAGCTTTATTCTAAATAGATCATAACACTAGGAAGACAGCTTCTCAAAACAGCAAATAATAGATTTGTCTACTACACAGAACTTTCCCTTTTCCTGTATTATAATGTTTGGCAGTTAACACTGCTGAATGATTTCTAGAAAAGTTCAAAGGTAAACTTCACTGCATTTCTAGATAATATCAAGATCATTACTTTACTTTCTAAGTGCTTACATCCTTGGGGTTTCTAAACCATTTCACTGATCAGCTTTTTCTGGAATGAGATGATCTTGAAACAAATTTACAAGGAAATAAATCAGACATGGTAAATATAGTGACACTCAATGTAACTAAAGTATTTTAACAATGCTAGGTAATAATATTTAATGACATAAATATGTATGAAGATCTGATTTTTAGTTATAAACTGATATTCAAAAGTATAGGGGGGAAAAAACCCAGACATTATATGCATTGTAACGCTAAAGCAGACAAAGTATTCATTTCTCAAAATTAACCCCAAACTTAAATATACCAAAGCTACTGAAACCTAGGAAATATGAAATTTTCTTGTGCTTTCAGCACTTACCAGGACCTTTGTGTCTTTTACTAATTAGGTCACCATATGATCCTGTGATACAGGCATAGTTGTTTTCATTTTAACAAATGTCAAACACTCCCTTGGAAAAAGGCTTAACTTGCCTAAAATCTCCTAAATAATAATTGGTAGAAGTGCAATTCACAACCAGATCATTTTCAAAAAGAAGAAACTTCATTTTCCATAATGCATTTCCATTATATGGAAACAAACTAAAAATTCTCTCTATGGTTTATAATTTGGATATGAGGGTGGAGGTATTTGTCTCCGAAAGAAAATAGGAAGATAGTATGACCAATCTCTTCTTTTTTAATTATAGAAAATCTTTCTGGAACTTTATCATAGTTCAAGTATGGCTGTACTTGAGGCTTCTTTAAGACACACACTCCAACAGAGATTATTCATTCCTCAATGGAATCTCTTTTCAACGCCAGAGATAGTTTACTGCTAGGAAATTTAAAGGGCTGTATTTTAAATGTTATCTGTCACAAATACTGCTCTTAATTGTGATTTCTAGACATTTCTTAATGGCTAGAATGTTTTAAGGAATTCGGCCATTCATTAAGTTACAGTATGTGTTTCATTCTGCATTAGGACCATACAATTGCTTTTACTCTTTTATTTCAAAAATAGACATGTAATGAGCAATTCCCCTCAGCAATGATTGAAGTATTCTCTAACTCTTTTACCACCCATATCAACAACTGTTCTTGTCATGCAATTCTGTCAAGGCAATTGTAGAAATACCCACTCAGGAGAATTTTAGATAAAACAATTTGACATGTAAACTTTTCTCACATCATGGTCTCTAAACAGACAATACAAAAATGATAGATCTTAATATCTCATGTTGCATTTCCTTAAATATCTTAACATGTAAAATCAGTTACCCAGACAATATTTCTTTGAACCTAACCACCACCAAGACTTGGTATTAAAGTCTGTTTGTAAACCATACTCTGGGACACTCAGGCCATGAATAGAAAAATGAGATCACCTGCTCAGAAAAGGTAATAAATTCTCTACTTGATATAGTACTAAACTGATTTTGAAATCACTCTTTAGCATGGCAATGTCAACAAAAGACTTTTCCAGTTTAGGAATTCAATCTTAATTATTTGATTTATGATAAAAGAATTGCTGGAATAGAGATAAAAGTTCAAAGGTTCTTCCTCAAACAACCCAAATGCCCTAAAACAGGAAAACTGGATCAAAAAGCTGTGGTGAATTTACACAATGGAATATCATTCAGCAATCAAAAAAGACAAATTTGATGCATTTGTGATAATATGGATGAACCTAGCAGGAATCATGCTAGCGAAAAAAAGCCAGAAAAAAAAAAAGAGAAATACTAGATGATCCCACCTATATATGGAATGTGGAATATAGGAAAAGCAAGCAAACAAAAGAACAAGTGAAATCTAACAAACTGTCAGCAGAACTAAAGCATATAAAGGGCAGGTGGCATGAGCCTGTAAGCAACAGTTTATGGAGTCACGGTGGGGTCTGGAGATCGCGGTTCAAGTCCCACCTGGAGCAACACAGGGAGACCTAATCCCAAAAAATATCTGGGCATGGTGGCGCACGCCTGTAATCCCAGCTACCCGGGAGGCTGAGTCTGGGGATCGCTTGAGTCCATGGTACCCTGGGCAATGTGAGCCTGCAGTTCCCAGGCAACATAGCGAGACCTAGTCTCAAAAAAAAAAAAAGAAGAAGAACTGAAGCATAAGGTAAGGGAGGAGGAAGTGGGTAAAGTCAGGGGAAGGGTGGGCACAAGAGAGTAAGATGATGATTCACAGGTGACAAGGTGATGGGAGAATCTTGGGGTATACAATGATATAAAAAAATGTATACATGTGCAATCAAACAAAAATAAAATAAGCCTTCCTTAGATAAAGTTTTCTAATGATGTAATTTTGTTTCTTTCTTAAACTGTGGTGTTTTTTTGTTTTTTGGGTTTTTTTCCTAAGAGGCTAGGTCTCGCTATGTTGCCTGCGGTAGTCTCAAATCCATGCTCAAACAATCCCTGGCCTCAGCCTCCCAGTGCTGGGATTATATGCATGCACCACCATGCCCAGCTGCTTCTTAAACTTTTTAACAGTAAAGTAGGTTTTAACCCAACTGCACAAGAAACTTACAGTTCCAGTCTGAGAAAAAAAATTAAACAACTTCTGCTTAGCCTAATAAAGCACTGCAAACAATCACAAATTGTTACTTTTAGAAATTTTCATCTGGTGATAGTTTCATCCATCAAACTTAGGGAATCATTTATGAGTCAGATACTATACAAATAATGCTTACTGAATTTTTTTTTTATTGAGACTAGGCCTCGCTATGTTGACCGGGGTAGTCTCGAGACCACAGACTCAAGTGATCCCTAGCCTCAGCCTCCCAGGTAGCTGGGATTACAGGCACCTGAAACCACGTCCGGCTGCTTTATTTTCAAGACCAGGTCTCACTATGTTATCTCACATAGCCTTGAACCCATGAATTCAAGCAATCCCAGGTCTCTTGCCTCCCAGCACTTGAACTACAGGAACACGCCATCACACCCGGCTTGCTCACTGAATACTGAAAACCTTGCTGTTTCCAAAAATTCTGAAAACCACTGTACTGCCACCTTAAATCCAAGAAGAATTCATTTTTTTTAAACCAATACCATCTGCAAACAATGTGCTCACGGTCTACCTATATTATTAGAAGGGTTAATTACACAATACCAAACAGAATAGAATTTGATTCTATCAGCAAAATAAACACTTGACAAAGTATCATTTTACAAACATGGTTGTTTTGTTGATAAAACAAAAAAAAAAAAAAGCAAAAGAGTTGAAATTCCGTAATTAAAGATGGCCACATTAAAGTAAATTCCAACACAGTTAAGTGTTTACCACAACTATTTGATACACAACAGCTGAAACCACAGGCATACATGATCTGGGTATTTTATAGGTTTTTGTATTTTTTACAGGAATTACATTTGCAAAGGCTAATTTGTAAAATGTTTAGTAACAATACTGTTGAAGAATTTTCAACAACTCTAAGTTTTTAAAAGCATACATTAACCCCCAACTCCCCATCCCCACACACAAACACGCCCTAGAGGATCTGGGACCAGCAGAACCAATGCAGTCAGCACTGTAAGTTTCCAAATTTACAGTGTCCCTGAAATCCCAAGTGCCATGAATGCAACTTCTCAAATACCAAGCACCACAAAGACTGCCTCAGACAGTTACAAGGTGTTCTACAGGGAAGAAGTGGAATTTAGAAAGATAAATTTTTCTTTGCTTTTTTTAAAAAAAAAAAATTCAATACTCATGCACTTTGACAATGAAACATGGAAAACATGTTCAACACTTTACTTCATGCTTGTTCTTCAGCAAGGTTCACTGTCAAGTGTTGCTAGGCTCAGAATTTATTCTCTTCATGAAAGACAAAAAAAAACTCTAAGAAAGTATGAAAAGTTGTACTGAATAAATATAATCACATTTTATCTTAATAATAAAGAACTGTCTACAAAGCATGAAACAATCAGTCAATAACAACTGAGCCAACAATGAGAGTTAAACTTAGTTACAAGACCTCCTTAAGGAAAATGAAGTATAGACGGTGCATAAAGAGAACAAATTATAGGAACAAGGGGTGATGTGGAACTCTTTCTATATGAACAATGAAATGTCTAGTGTAAGATGAATGTCATGATCAAACACTATTCCTCAGCGTAGTCTTTTGCTTAGCTGGATCATAAGCCATCACCATCTCAGTCTACTATATAAGAAGACTAAGTTGATCTATCAAAAAAAAGAGGAATCAAAACTTCCAGGAACAATGGTCATAAACATCACTCCACTTTGCTGACATCATTCTGAGACAGCTTCTCACTGACTATTGTGAACAGACCGTGAAGCCAAAAGAAAGCAGAGGTACAGATGGAGACCCTGGCCACCTGTCTGGCTCCCCTGCTAGAAAGTCAACTCAATTCTGTGAGAGTGAACCAAGTTAAAACTCCTCCGTATCTTAACTCAATTGTGTGAAAATTTACTAAGTAAAAACAAAAGTGAACTTAACAGTAAGTAGAAAACACACTCTGCTTAAATAATTCAAAACAATCAAAACTTTGAAACTTCTGATACTTAAAAAAAGATACAACATGAAGGAGAATGCAATGTAAAATTTTAAATCCAAAATAAAATATTCTGTGATTTCTCACAACTGGCTACTTAGTAGTAGTTTTCAAACCCACTGAAATCTTTTTTTTTTTTTTTTTTGAGATTACATCTTGCTATTTTTGCCCGTGGAACCGCAGGTTCTCGTTGCCCAGGGTACCACGGACTCAAGCCATCCCCAGCCTCAGCTTCCCAGGTAGCTGGGATGCCAGGCGCACGCCACCACACCCAGCTATTTTTTTGGAACTAGGTCTCACTACGGGCCCCAGGCGGGACTCGAACCGCGATCCCTAGCCCCGGCCGCTTCATAGGCTGAAGCTTATAAGCACGAGCCACCGTGCTCGGCCTCAAACCCACTGAAATCTTAAAGGGAATTCAGATCTCCTCTAGTAAAACACATTTTTATCTACAAGAGAAAAAACTGAGCACAGGAAACTTCTTTCCCAAGGTTGAACTCTGAAAGCGCACCAACAGTTTTGGGACTCCAACCTGGGGTTTCCAAACTCATGGGCCAAGCATGTTTCTATTAATAAAATCTGCTCCAAACGATCATTTTAAATTTCAAAGTATTTCCAAAGTATGGAATTTCTCACTTTTAAAGACTGGTCAAGTGCTATCATTTTAGGGCAACTTCAAAAGAATTCATACCTAAAAAGATACTGTGTTTCACAAGTTTGCATTAGTTTGAAAACGTCATTTTAACTCTTAATTTCTAACAGCTGGAAGTTTTTGATGTGAATTAAGCAAAACTTTCAGTGAACCAGAAAGAAACATTTAAAAGTCTTATAACATCCGCTTCTTGGCTTTTTAGCTAAGATCAAATGTAGACGTCATATAACAAAGGCTAGCATGTGCATAAGCTTATACATGTACGCATGTGTGTAAACATCTATTTTGAAGGGAAAGATGCAGATGAAGACACCACTGATGTCATAGGGAAGAGATGAGCAATTTTCCTTTTCATGTTTCAAAGCTATGAAATTCATTTTGCTTTAGCTTAGCCTCTACCACTGAGACCCCACCCAAGCTATTTATGTCAGTCACTGAGTCACAGCACAGGCAGCTATGCTGATAAAAAAATCTGACTGACTGAAGAGAAAGCCATCACAAGAAAACAACATGCGTAAAGAAGTTTCTTTGATCTTATCTTCAGTTGACTTGAATCTACAGAACTGTGCACAAGAATAAAATGCACTACCACCAACAGAAACTGACCCATCCTGGCCTCAACTTTTATCCTCCTACATACAGGACATCTTAAACAACTGGGAAGAGCTTCCGAGTTTTCGCACCAACACCAGAAAGGCAGCCAAACTGGGAGAGTTAGACACACATGAACACACATAAATCCTTAAAAGAACCAAGTCTGAGTGGCATGAAAATAGTAAATGCCATTCACTGAAAGCAAACGGCATATCCTATTCTACGCAGGATTTTTCTTTTCGTAACAACCCTCTCTACAGTAGAATTCTAATTGGTAGAATTCTAATTCTCCACCATAAAACTGATGAAGAAACCAATTTCTGTGAAGATATTAAATAACTTACCCAACATATAACCAAAAAGTGACAGAACAAGCCCCAGAATCTAGGCCTGTTTGATGCTAAGCCTGTAGCCCTTTTCTATGATGAAGGCACCACTTTCCACTCAGATTCATGAACCATGGAACAATTTAAACTAAGTATATCCAGTTTCTCACAAAACTCCCCCATTTTTCCAGGTACATCAATTTAGAAAAACTTCCAATTCTATCAACAGATAGGAAAACATTATGAGAATACAAAATGATTCTACCTGCCTCTGTCTGAAAGGTGGTGTGAGGGAGTTAGTGAATCAGTTATGATTTATTGGGATTATATATCAGATTACGTAAAATGGTAGTAAAACATACCACAAAAGAAAGCAAGATAATATCTGGTGACCCTGCTCCCTGGAATTCATGTGCTCTGGCTTCTAAAGACAGCTGATAAAATGACAAGCAGAAAGGGATTTATAGGTTCAATAATTGAATCACTGCAAGAACACCCTTTCTTAAATGGAAGCAATGCTATCTTTCAGAAAACATAAGTGCTTTGGGCCAAATGCGTAGAATCAAATCACATCCTGAAACATTAAGAATATGAAACGGAAAATAAAGCTCTTTCCCTATGTGTCGGTAATTGACTGCTTGACTCTGAGCTAAAAACTCACGTCTGTACAGTGAAAACAGAGCTGGGCTCTTCAAGTATTTTCCCATTTCAGCTATGTCAGTAGAGGGCACCACAGAGATAGTACTGAGGAAAGGATTTTGCTTCTTGGTCCCTGAGGGCTTGCCCAGGAGGTTCCTGCCACACAGATAGGTTCTCCAGAACGTGGCTTCACCAGTACCCAGTTCCCTAAAAGGGCACCGCTTCTTCAGTGCCAGACTTCTGGCACTGATTCCAGAGCAGCCAGCACTAACCAGTGATCAAAAGCTATCCCTGGTACTCTCCTCTCAGGTACTTTTGTGGCAGAGTGCTGACTTAGAAACCTCCCTTCCCTTAACAAAATTCTAGCAGGTTCCAAAGGGTGACTTGGTAAATTTCAGTAAATTACACTGACTTGGCACCACATCAACCTCTCTACCATTATGTGAGTGACATTATGTCCTATATCCAACAATGTCTAGATTGCCAGGGTTCTTACCCTGAACTACCACCAAGAAAATAGACACACAATTTGGTATGTTTTTTTCAGATTTTGGAGGTAACAAACTACATTTGAGCAAACTACCTCAGTTAACTCGAATCACCTGGAAGTTTCCAATTTTAAGTGAGGAACAAAGCAAAACAAAGCTCTGAGCAAATTTAGGTTGCAACACAAGCTGCTTTACCACATGAGACTTATGATCCAATGGATCCAAGCTATCTGAAGTACTGCAGCAAAGAGAGATGCAATAAAGAGTCTAGCCACTGCATACTGCACCAGCTCTGCTAAAGGAGACTGATGGTAGGAGTCAGTTTTGCCCATCATTCCCTAAATGGTGAATTTCCGGAAAAGTCCAGAGGAAGAATTTCTAATATGTTCCACTATGGCTACAGTAACTTCTCAAACATGAAAAAAGCCAAAGGCATGTACCTTCAGTATGAACCTTGAAGAAGGTGGCTCAGTCATGGGTACTAGAGTTTAACCCCAAGAAAAGGAGGTCGGGCATGGTGGCACATGCCTGTAAGCGGCAACCTAGGAAGCCATGGTGGGGACCAGGGATCGCGATTCAAGTCCGCTAGGGACAAAGTAGCAAAACCTAGTTCAAAAAATTAGCTGGACGTGGTGGCACGTGCCTGTAATTCCAGCTACCTGAGAAGCTGAGGTTGGGGACTTCTTGAGTCTGTGGTACCCTGGGCAATGTGAGCCTGCAGTTCCATGGGCAAAAATGGCAAGACCTAGTCTCAAAAAGAAAAAACCAAGAAAAGGAACTACTTCTATATATTTAAGTTTTTTATTTCTTAAGATACTTCTTATCAGCCACGCCACTTCTCTATTATACATGTTAATGTTTTATATTAAATTTTCCATATTCAAATTACCACATATTTTTTCTCTCTTAATTAAACTTACAGCAGTATACTTTATAAACATCCTGGGTAGCTCTATTCCATTTTAAGAAAAGCTACACAAGAACCACATTTTAAACAAGTAAGAGTTCATTTTGACATGTTTTGGTGTTAAAAAGCAAAATTAAAATGACAAGAGTTTTGGGGTTTTTTGTTTGTTTGTTTGTTTGTTTGTTTGTTTGTTTGTTTGAGACTAGGTCTCGCTATTTCTGCCCATGGAACTGCAGGCTCACATTGCCTGGGGTATCACGGACTCAAGCAATCCCCAGTCTCAGCTTCCCAGGTAGCTGGGATTACAGGCGCACACCACCACGCCCAGCTATTTTTTTGTAACTAGGTCTGGCTATGTTGCCCCGAGCCGGACTCTAACTGGGATCCCCAGTTCTGGCCACAGCTTCCTAGACTGCTGCTTATAGGCATGCGCCACCATGCCCAGCCCATACTATAATTTCTAAAACAGCAACAGAAAAACTAAGTATCACTGATTATTAATTCTCATTTGCTTTCATACAGGAAATGCATAACGTTGTTGGTAATCACCTTTAGGGGAAATGTGTCTAAAAGATGTAAAGTGAAAAACAAACTAGAAGTTACTGCTCATATAATACTGAATGCTACTACTTCATTGTCTCCGTTAGGAAAACAAAAAAGCTGCTTTCAAATGGAAATTTCCTTTCAAAAACAGGGTGTTCTTACTTGAGAGAGTCCAGGGGACGATGCATGTCCCGGGGGCGTTGCCGCAAGACTTGGATGCCCCTTGTTTATCTCATGGGCTGAGTAAGGGGATGGGGTTGGGGGTCCAGGCTGTCTTGCTACTTGTGTTACCTGTGAGAAAATCAATATTTAACATGAGTATATAATTAGCAACTCGATTATAAAAATTTCAATGAACTCACCTGCTTTTAAAATTTGGATTTCCTGCCTCACAGCATGTAAACAAGTGCCAAACTGACTAAAGGACCAATTTTCAATAAAAGATTAAAATTCTTACAAAACAAAATATTTTCATCAAAATAGTCTTATAGCATAATTTAAAACCAAAAACATTAAAGAAAAAAATATGCTGACTTGAAACTAAAAATTACACAATGCTAGCTATATGACATTTTATAAGAGGAACCAAAAAAAAGATATAAATGATTGCAAGGTGAATATGATAACTACAAGAGGGACACAAGAAGAGCTGGGTGAGTGAGATCTCTGTTCTGTGTCTTAATTGTAGTGGGGATGCTATCTATCAAAACTCACAAAACTGTGCATGACAAGGGATGAATTTTAGTTAATATTTATTTTAACAAACCTTCTGCAAAGAGGGAATGTTTCTTACAGAAGTATAATATCATTTTGGGGTTTAAAAAGGTAGTCTTAGAAATACATCTTCTCTGCTCATAATGGTATAAAATTAGAAATCAACTACAAAACAAAGAAAGCAGGGGAATCTCCAATATGTGAGACGGCATAACTACTAAATGACAATCGGGTTAGCAAGATAATCAAAGGAGAACTTAAAAGACCAGGACACAAATAAGACACAATGTACCAGAAACTATGGAATACAGGAAAAGCAGTACTTAGAGAGAAGAATATAGCAAAACAGAACCATATCAAGAAATAATAAAGACCTCAAATAACTTAACCTCATAGTTTAAGGAACCAGAGAAAAACATAAAAGGCAACAGAATGAAGGAAATCATTTGAAAATAGAGAAGAAATAAATGAATTAGAAATAAAAAAAGTTCAAAAGATCAATAAAACCAACAGTTCATACTCTGGGGGAAAAAAATAAGGTAAAATTAATAGCTAGGTTAACAAAAAACAAAAACAAAAACATCATACCGTGCCGGGCGATCAGGAGAAGGTGAGTGCACACCCTGGCCCCTCTTGTGCGCCTGCGCAGTGCGCGCCCAGCCCTCGACAATGTAGGGGGTGCACCCACTGCACCGCAAGGCGCCTGGCGGCGCCTGGCGACCCCTGGCGACCTGGGAGAGGTGAACACAAACCCACCCTCCTCTTCCGCACACACCACCACTGGACAACCATCCCCACCAAACAGGCTAGCAGCACCTTCCAGCCCGTACTGAGCTCCAGCCCTGAAACACCAATACCCCACCTTAGCGCTGGGAACTTCAGATACTGTAGCACAGGCCCCAGATACGAGCACCTGAGGGAGAAATCTAAGGAACTACACCTCCATTCTTGCCCACCAACTACTGCAGCCCATGAACTTGGAAATACTCCTACAGCCCAGCCATATCACTAAGAAATAGCGTCCACTGCCACCGGTGGCAACAGCACACCAAGAGCAGAGCAAATCCTAAAGCAAAATAGGGGAAAAAGGAAAATCACAAATGACCAAACCAACAATCCTGAGACCAACGCACTGAAACTAACAACACAGGTGCAGAAAAATATTACCACCTGACAGGAAAAGAATTCAGAACCATCATAATCAAAAAACTGGAAGATGTAACAGAGAAGACAGAAAAGTAAAAGAACGAGAAGAAAACTACTTAAAGAGAATCAGAAATGAAGAAGGTAAAATACACATCTCAGAGACACAGAGGATTAGAACAGACCACCATAAAACCTATATGCTTATAAACTGGATGCTGGGCACGGTGGCACGTGCCTGTAAATGACAGCTTATGGAGTCGTGGCAGGGCATGGGGATAGCGGTTTGAGTCCTGCCCGGGGCAACACAGTGAGACCTAGTCCCCAAAAAAATAGCTGGCCGTGGTGGTGCAAGCCTGTAATCCTAACAACCTGGGAAGCTGAGGCTGGGGATTGCTTGAGTCTGTGGTACCATGGGCAATGTGAGCGTGCGGTTCCACGGGCAAAAATAGCAAGACTTAGTTTAAAAAAAAAAGAGAGAGAGAGGTTATATTAAGAATAAAGAAATAGAAAACCTCCAAAACAAGGGTAAAACAAAAAGGAGGGGGTGAGACCTCAGTGCACCAAGGGGAGAACTATGGTGCCTTGGTGGTGGGTGTGGTAGTAATACACAGCTCTTGAAGATATGTGACTCTCTATACCTTTGAATTATATATGGTGCTGTATATACTAGTACTACCTCAATTAAAAAAAAAAGTTACAATTAGAAAGTAAATACTTTTTTCTCACAATTTTTTTTAGTAAAATGGTCATGAACTTATACAACAGAAAGATAACCAGCATTTATTTTTATACAAACCAAAATTATATTTTGCTCACTTTTTCCTGGAAACAAACAGTCCTTCCATCTGTGATAGATATGAAACCACTTCACCTAGCCCTTTCAAGAGTTCACAAGTCAATCCTCATTGGCTTCTCTCTCTTAGAATCTAAGCCAGACTAGCACTGACAGTATGATAAACTCCCCTCAAAGTGCTAACTGCGCAGTCGGTAACACAAAAATGTCAGTTTTCCTTACAACAGAGTTCTTAAACTTTGGAGGGCTAGAAATAGTTTTTCAAACCAGCTGATTACAGAGCTCTCCTTAGAATGTTTTAAAATGCAAAAATACAAGGATTACAATAAAATGAATTATACTGAAATATGGGTACTAAAATGTAAGATGAATTTATGACAGTAATAGTTGTGCTGTTTGTGTATTAAAAGAAGAGAGTCAGGCATGGTGATGGGGGCCTTTAATTACAGCTACCTGGGAGGGCGAGGCTAGGAATTACTTGAGTCAGAGGTTGAGAGTACCCCAGGCAACACAGCAAGACCTAGTGCCAGAAAAAATAGCTGGGCATGTGGCAGGAGAGA